>JASAUF010000282.1:0-63269 GCA_030180095.1 Magnolia changhungtana
CGATAGAAGTGATCCAGACCACCGGACCTTAAATCGGACGTATCTTGCAATCCAGAATAAGTTATCTGACATAAAATATATGATTTTGGGGTAGAACGAGCTACTTTAGCCAACCAACCCTGCTATGCTGGGTTGTGCAGAATTGCGAAAAACCCTTGAATCAACGGCCGTTTCCCTGTTTTAATTTCGTTTTTACTATAAATAGTAAGTTTTAGTTTGATTATAACTCTTCATCCGTCGGGTTTTAGGAGTTGCGCCCAAGGTGAAAAGAGCTTAGAATAATTAGGAAAACGGTTTGGTGAAGCCAAATAGGACACTTACTATTTTTGGCCGAAAACCTTGCGCACTAGTAGACATCACGACTGTCTATAAATAGTAAGTTTACTATTTATAGTAAGTCGTGAATTCTAGGAGTTTCAGTTGTAGTTTGATTCTGATTTCTTTCCCATTGCTTGGTACCCCTATTTAAAGGATTATGAACTCATTTTTATGCATTCATTAATCAATTTCGAATTTATTAGAATTTATTTCTATTTCCTGCTTTCTTTCCTCGTTGATTTGAGAAGTCTCTGTGAGGAGTCCAGAGAAGTTCTGTGGATTCGGAATAATTATCCTCTTGAGGAAGATGGTGCTCGACCTCACGTCCTCCCTTGCATCAGATATAACATATACCCATCATGATGGGACCTACAGAACTTGCTAATGTCAATACACCAACTATATAGACAGTGCGTGGTACACCCACCAATCCGCTTCCCTATTGCATGTTTGATTTTTTGGCTTATTTGATTTTTCAATTTACTGGTAAATACCGTGTAAACATGTAATGATTATTTTCTCATTATTTACCTCAGTCTTTCCGATGTTTGCTTTGACCACATGCTTTTTTGACACAAAAATCGAGAACGCCACAACATATTTGAAAAGTGGTTTAGCTGGTGTACCTCACACCAGCTGTATAGTTGCTGTAGGTATGTGTCGTGCAAAGACGAGCATTGACGCTCCTCGAGCTCCGAGTTATACGAACAGTTCAAAGTAGATCAAAGTTACATGGGCCCCACGGTGATGTATTTCTTATATCTACACCGTTCATCTATTTTTAGAGTTCATTTTAGAGCATTATGCAAAAAATGAATCATATCCAAAGATCATCTGGACCACACTATAACTAGCAGCGAAGATAATGATTTTCACCGTTAAACAATTTGTAGGGCCCACCATAACGTTTATTTTACATCCAATCTGTTCATAAGGTCACATATACCTGAATTAAGAGGAAAAACAAATTTCATATTAATCCAAAATTTCTGTGACCCCAAAAAGGGTTTCAATGGTAGACGTTCAATCCTCCATTGGTTTT
This sequence comes from Magnolia changhungtana, assembly GCA_030180095.1. Taxonomy (NCBI): domain Eukaryota; kingdom Viridiplantae; phylum Streptophyta; class Magnoliopsida; order Magnoliales; family Magnoliaceae; genus Magnolia; species Magnolia changhungtana. Next base: position 1,361 of record JASAUF010000282.1, read on the forward strand.
TGCAGTGTGGTCCACTTGATAGTTAGATCGATCTTATTTTTCATCTCAAGCCTTAAGATGAGCTCGCCAAATGGATGGACGGTTGGGATATAACACATACCTCGTGATCAAACCCAGAGAACTTGTTAACGTCAATACAACATCTATATATCTGGTGTCACGTACACCAGCCAATCCATTTCCACATATTTGTGGGTCCCACCATGATGCATATTGCTTATCCACACTGTTCATCTATCATGCCTAATGAATTTGTGACATGAGCCAGAAAATGAGGCATATCCAAAGCTCAAGTAGACCACGCCATGAGAAAAAGGGAATCGAACACTTACCATTAAAAACCTTTTAGAGCCACTATTTCTTTTGGCGTGGGCCATTTGAGTGTTAGATCTACCTCATTTTTTAGCTTATGCCTAAAAATATTGTGGCAAAAGAGATGGACGGAATGAATATATCATATACATCACCTTGGGGTCCACAAATTTAAACTACTTTTTGAATCAATTTCCTAGGTAGAAAGTTCAATGGAAATTCAACGTGTGAAATGATAATAATTACCCATTTCAAGGGTATTTACACGTGCTTTGAAAAGTCAAACTTACACATGCTTGGAAAAGTCAAACAGGCCAGAGTCAAGGTAAATGCATTGGAAACGGCAATAATTATTTTTCTTGATAATTAAAATTGAGGAAGCTGCCAAATATATGTAGGGCCCACCATGATGAATGTGGATTATCCACACCATTCATCTATCATGCCAATTGAATTTAGGCATGAGCTAAAAAATGAGGTAGATTCAAAGTTCAAGTGGATCATACCACAAAAAAAATGAAATCGAACACTCACTGCTAAAAACTTCTTGGGGCCACTATTTACTTTGATGTGGACCACTTGAATGTTAGATTTACCTCATTTTTCAACTCATATCTCAAAATGCCATGGTGAAATGGATGGATGATGCGGATATATTCTATACATGATGGTGGGCTCACAAATTTACGCCAGTCCATTTTTATCGTTTTTTTAAGCAAGAATACCATAGTATTTTCAAACAGGTAAAATTGTAATAATTGGCTATTCATGGGACATTTACACTGAATTTGGAAAATCATACGTACCCTTAAAATAGGAGTTGGAGAGGATTCCGGATCCATTTTCAACCAAGGCCAATATGTCCAGACGACCCATTAGTCCGAAGGGCCGGATTAGCCACGGGCTAGATGCGAGGTACTGGACACCAACCAATATTCGCACAATAGAAGTCGCTGTCCAGGCAATTATCTAATGGGAACCTATATGGCAACTGTTTCAACAGCTACGATCTTCTAGTCACACGACTTTTCAACCAAAAAATTAATGCCCTGCTGAATTAGGTGGGATTAGAAGGGATTAGGTGGGATGGGATTTTAAAAAACATAATTATTGCTCGGTTGTCCCCTATTACTAGGAAAAAATTAATGCCCTGCTTTGTTTATAATACGGTGGTACATTGAATGAATATACTCACCATTATTTGAAATTATTGAGAATAACATGCATGTGTTATATCTAAACTGTTCATTTGTTTCGTAACCTCATTTTATGGCATGGACCTAAAAATGAGATAGATCCAAAACTCATGTAGCACCAAAGAAGTTTTCAACGGTAAGTATTCAATCCCTGTTGCTTTCTATGGTAGGGTCCACTTGAGCATTAGATTTACCTGATTTTTTGGTCCATGCTCGAAAATAATCTCAATAAATGGGTGGATGGTGTGGATATAGCCCACACATCATGCTGGGACCTACACAACTTTCCAAACATTGAGTGAAATTGGCACAGGACCAGTGCAATTTCATTTAATGTAATTCCAAGCATTTCCATTCTTCCCAAACATGGGGTGGAATTGGCACAGGACCATATGAATCCCATCCCCCTAATCCCTTCTAATCCCACTGCCCAAACTGACCCCAAAGGACTTAATAATCAACCTAAACCACGAGTTGAAAAGTACACACCCACTTTCCCACGCTTTCCCACCTACCACGCGTCATCTACAGCTGCGGAAGCGAATTGGCTGATGAACCTCACACTAGCTATATAACTGCTGTATCGACTTCAGCCAGTTCCGTGGGCATGAGGTATGTGTTATATCCAAATCGTCGAATATCATGATACGCTTTCCCACGCTTTCCGTGGGTCTGATCACGAGTTGAAAAGTATAGACCCACTTTCTCTACGCCTTCCAACCCGCCGCACGTCCTGACCTGGGTGGACGGTCTCTTTTGTACTTTTTTTTTTTTTAGGAAAATTTATGACTGTGGATCCCACCTTTTATCCGTTGGATATTCTTGAAACAGTGCAAACCTAACATATGCACTTGACCTCCTCATTAGGAGTCGGAATTTCAGGACGAAATTACCCCTCCTTTTGACATAAACGGATTCGGTACTCTTCCTGTCAGGGCTAATGGCGGACGGTCAGTGGTCTGTGGACCCCACCAGGATGTATACTTTTCATCCATGCCATCCATATATTTTTCCAGATTATTTTATATTATGAGACCAAAAATGAGGTATATCTAAATCTCAAGTGTACCACATTACGGGAAATAGTGTTGAGTGAGTGTCAACCATTAGAAACTCAGGTGGAGCCCACTGTGATGTTTGTGAGAAATTCTCCCTGTCTAAGTTCATTCATAGGGTCACAAAGACATGGATGAAGAGGAAAAATAAATTTCATAATGATCCAAAACTTCTGTAACCCCTAAAAGGGTTTCAATGGTAGACGTTCAATTTCTCATTGCCTTTTACAGTGTGGTCCACTTGATAGCTAGATCTGTCTTATTTTTCACCTCAAGCCTTAATTCGAGTTTGCCAAATAGATGGACGGTTTGGATATAACACATACCTCATAATGGGACCCACAAAAATCGGTGGGGATCACAACAAGGAAAAAGAAGGAAAAAAAATAATAATAAAGAAAAAAAAATGAAGCCAGCGAGTTGGGGTCGACCAGGATAGGACCCGGTTGACCGGGTTAGAGTTGGGTCTATCGCTATGGATTATAACCGTACCCAAAACTGTAGTACTATGTACTTTTTTCTCTCTTTTATTTTTATTTTATTTTTATTTTTCTTTTTACATGGAGAATGTTTTCCCCCTTACATTTTTCTTTAATACATAATTATGTAAATATGTATATATAAGTATATAAAAATATTTTTCTATCTTTTAATTCATTTCTTTGTCTATTTATTTAACAAGCATATCTCCTAAACTAGAATGATTTACTTAAGCTTTTGGGGTGGGAGAAGCTAATTTTTCTTGTTTACCCTGCTCATATTTCAGTTTACCACGCTGTTTTTCTTGTTTGACCCCCTCATATTTCAGTTTGTCCCGCTGTTTTTCTAGTTTACCCCACTGATATTTTAGTTTTCCCCGTTGTTTTTCTAGTTTACCTGCTTGATATTTCGCTTGCCTAATTGTTTTCTAGTTTGCCCGCTGATATTTCGATTTGCCTCATTTGTTTTTCTAGTTTGCCCTACCGATATTTCGGTTTGTCTCATTGTGTTTTTCTAGTTTGCCCGCTGATATTTCATTTGTCTCATTGTTTTCTAGTTTGCCTGTTGATATTTCGGATTTTGCCCATTTATTTTTCTAGTTTGCCATTGATATTTCAGTTTGCCTCGTTGTTTTTCTAGTTTGCCCCACTGATAATATTTCAGTTTGCCCCGCTGTTTTTCTAGTTTACCTCGTTCATTTTCATGTTTCCCTCACTGATTTGATAGTTTGCCCCGCTGAATTTCATGTACGGTTGAAAGTTGGGCGGGTTCAACCTGACCGACCCGACATTGGGTTGGGATCGGGCATGATATATCGGGTTCGATCTCAAGCTTGGGCTATACAAACACCAACCCGATAAATAGACAAAGAAATGAATTAAAAGATAGAAAAATATTTTTATATACTTATATATACATATTTACATAATTATGTACTATAGAAAAATGTAAGGGCCCGTTTGGCCGGGCGGATTAGAAGGGATAGGAAGTTAAATCCCGAGATTGGCCCAGAGTGCCAAACAGACAGGGTGACCTGATCCTCCCATGGATCCTAAGACAATCCACTGACAACACTATCATTACCTTTAAATCTCATCCAATCCACCCTAATCCGTTCAAATTTGCCTGGGACGTGTTTGGTTTGAGGGATTAAAAGGGATGGGAAGGTTTAATCCCCAGATTGGCCGGGCATGCCAAACAGACTCTATATAGTAATCCCAGGATGGTTTACACGAATAAAACATATACGTCACGATGAACCCCATAAAGTCTTAATGCAACCATCCATCTCTTGCTAAGTCCTGATGGAAGTATTACCCAAGCCATGTCCATAAGTGCTCTAGACAGCTTGATGCGGTAGCTTGTTCAAAATAAAATGACTTAGATAGTAAAAATAGCTTCCTAGTCCCTCATTTATCATTTCTCTTGTAATCTATTCTGGTTGTTTAGGACTCACCTGCTTATCAGATGGATTTTACATGCCCAGCTATAAATAGGTGGGTTCCATTCTCTCAATTTGAGTAAGGAGCATTACAAGAGGGACATATCCAATCCTCAAGTGGATTATGCAAGGGATTCAACTCCCATCATTAAAAACAAAAAAAAAAAAAAAAAAATTTGCGAGTTGTAGAAGTTTTGGATATTTGTATTTGCCTTCATCTCGGTATCACGCAACTTTATGAATAATTTGAATGGAAAATAAATATCTCTGTGGGCCACATAAGGGTTTCAAGGGTGGACATCATTATCACAGTTGCTTCATGTGGTGTGGTCCCACTTGATCTTGTATTTACCTCATTTTTTTAATTTATACTCTAAAATGACATGACAAAAATGGATGAACAGTGTAGACAAACCCATACATCCAGTGGGCCCCTCGTAGTCCCAGCCCCTCGAGCCCACATGTGCTAACCTCACCAAAATTGGCCGAGGGAGTTTCATGAGGTGCTGCTCCACATGAAGCATTCACATTCTGGAGTCCCGTCCCGTATAATGAGTTCATAAGGTCACATAGACATGGATGGAGGGAAAACACAAATATCAGCTTGATAAAAACTTGTGCACTCCCGGAATGTTTTTAATGATGGAATCTCCCATGTGTGGTCTACTTAGCATTAAATCTGTCTCATTTATGGGCTCGTGCCCTAAAATGATAGGGAAAAACAGATTGACAACATTACAATATCGAAGGCATAATGACTGATGGAGTAGATGTTCGAAACACATCACGGTGGGGCCCACACAGCTCGACCTCTTTTCCCCATATATAATATATATATATATATATATATATATATATATATATATATATATATATATATATATATATATATATATATATATATATATATATATCAACATGACATATAATTCATAAGTTGAGTTATTTAAATGCATGAATATGAAATACACATCCAAATGGCAAGAGGATAACCCATAGTGAACTAATAAACCATTAAATAGAGAAATAGTAGTACAGCAATGGTTCATATTCAACTAAACAAAAAAGGGCCAAGATTTGTACATGGGGCCCAGATCGCACCGACGATCTGTACTGATAAAACAGTGGCCCCCACACGATGAAATCGGAGGGATACTGTGTAGACATGGATATTGATGGGGTGAAATGACAAAGCAATTGATTTGTGATTGGTATGTACAGCCCCCCACAGCAAGTGTTTCTATTTATGCTTTCACAGAGCAACTTTGTGCTTTTTATCATTGAACACCATTTTCAGAGGGATGGGCTTTGTCTTGTTGTATTGAAGGGGTCTAAGGTTCCCAACACCATCAGTAAGGTCAGGGGTCGCATCTACTGTGATGGTTCACCACCAGGCACCATCCCTCTTTCCTTTTCACATACTTCCAAGGGGACAAACCCAACAAAATCTTATGGACCAGCCCCACTCTTTATTTGGTGGGCCATTCCCACATCTTTCTTTTTTTACTCTCCACATCTTTATTATACTTTCTTTTTTCTTCATGTATCTGAGACTTTCATAAAGCTTTGATTGCCTTTGAGGCCGCCCCCCTTCTCTTTCTCATGACATGTTTCTTCATTCATGTCCCATCTAACCACTCATACACACAACTTTGGAATGTCCTAGTAAGCTATTGAACTAGCCTAAAAAACCTTGAGGTGGGACTCATCGACACGACAAACAAGCTCTACACCCAAACACTCCAAACAGGGGACATGTTCGTATTCCCCAAGGGACTTGTGCACTACCAGTACAATGCCGATGCCCAAAACCCAGCCACTGCCATCTCTGCCTTTGGAAGTGCCAATGCCGGGACCGTGTCAGTCCCTAGCACCATCTTCGCCACCAGCATCGGTGATGGGATCCTCGCTGTAGCTTTCAAGACGGACATCTCAACCATTCAAAAGCTCAAGGCTGGCCTTGCACCCAGGGCCTAAAGATTGAATCAGGCTTACTTGCATTATATTTGCATTATGAGCATAATAAACCTATTGAATTGCATTGATTAATAAATTATTGATTTTAATAAATGTTTGTTAACGCTTATTGAAATACAATCAAAGGTCATTTTTTAAAATTTAGAATCGTAAACCACGTTCATAGATAATTTATAAGTTGAAAACCACGGACTATCATGGATATCAAGTACATATGCAAGGCCACCAGTATCCAAATATATATGCAAGGCATCCCTATAAAGTTCTTGAGGTTTGGATATAACACATACCTCATAATGGGACCCACAAAAATCAGTGGGGATTATAACAGGAAGAAAGAAAAGAAAAGAAAAAAAAAAAAGAAGAAAAAAGAAGCCTATAGCTATGGATTTGGCGGCCTCTATGGCTACGGATTATAACCGTAGCCATAGGTCTTTACTCCGTAGGTATAGGTACCTTGTTCCAGGGACCCAATAAACTAGGTTAGCTAGTTGAGGTCGACTGGGTCAGTTGTCTTGACCACTTGTTTTTAGATTTGTCTCATTTTTGTCTTACCCGGTCGACCGGGTTGTTACCCGGTCGACCCCAACTCGCTGGACAGTTACCCGGTCGACCCCATTTAGATAAATTTCATATAAATGGGGTCGACCTGGTAATCAATCGCTCAAATGAAGTTGAGTTTAATCGGTCGGACCGGTCGACCCCGAATGATTTTTATGGTGATGACATTCAATCTTCACCGTTTTCTATCATGTGGCCCATTGAGCTTTGGATCTACATCATTTTTGGGTACATGAGAGTAAAGTGAAGGGGATTGACCATGAAATGCATTGAATTGAAGGGAATTGTCCGTGAAATGAGTGAAATTTACTGTGACATGAAGGGGATTGTCCGTGAAATGCATGGAATTGACCGTCCATTAAAGGAAATTGTCCTGTAATGTATACAATTGACCGTGACATGAGGGGGATTGTCCATGAAATGCATGGAATTGACCGTGAAGTGAATGGGAGTCGCCGGAAATTACCGTGAAATGAGCGAAGTGAGTGGTTGAGAAATGTTCAAAAGCAGGATGAATAGAGGGAAACACATAAAGAAATAATGAAGTATTTAGAAAATTACAAGGTAATGGTTTGAATGTTATATTAATGAGAAACATCTTTAAAAAAATTTCATATTACATGTCATTAGACAATCGATGAAAGCAATGTGGCCAATGTGTTGTTGGTTAACAATTAGCAACTAGAGCTTGGTCGAGAGGAGATGAACAGTTAGGAAGAGGAACAATAAAGAAAAGAAGGATGTATATGAGAAAAAGATTTAAAAAGACTTTTCAAGTGCTTTAATTGTTGTAGTAATGGAGGCATCAGCAGGGCAAACTATCAAATCAACGAGGAAAACATGAAAATGAACGGGGCAAACTAGAAAAACAGCAGGCCAAGCGAAATATTATCAATGGGGAAACTAGAAAACAATGGCAAGCAAACGAAATATCGGGGCAAACTAGAAAAACAATGGGCAAACCGAAATATCATCGGGACAAACTAGAAAAACAATGAGAAAAGCGAAATATTAGCGGGCAAACTAGAAAAAAAGTAGGCAAATGAAATATCAACAGTGGCAAACTAGAAAAACAACGAGGCAAACTGAAATATCAGCGGGGCAAACTAGAAAAACAGCGAGGCAATCTGAAATATCAGCAGGGTAAACTAGAAAAACAGCGAGGTAAACTGAAATAACAGCGGGGCAAATAAGAAAAATGGCGAGGCAAACTGAAATATCAGCGGGGCAAACTAGAAAAATAGCGGGGCAAACTGAAATATCAGTGGGGCAAACTAGAAAAACAGCGAGGTAAACTGAAATATCAGTGGGGCAAACTAGAAAAACAGCGAGGCAAACTAAAATAACAGCGGGACAAACTAAAAAAACAGCGAAGCAAACTGAAATATCAGCGAGGCAAACTAAAAAACAATGAAGGCAAATCGAAATATCGGCAACAAACTAGAAAACAATGAGATAAGCGAATTATCAACGGGCAAACTAGAAAAAATAGCGTAGGTAAATCGAAATAACAAATGGGCAAATCGAAATATCAATGCAGGCAAACTAGAAAAACAGCGGGGCAAACTGAAATATTAGCAGGGCAAACTAGAAAAACAGCGAGGTAAACTGAAATATCAGGGGGGCAAACTAAAAAAACAGTGAGGCAAACTGAAATAACAGTGGGGCAAACTAGAAAAACAGCAAGGCAAACTGAAATATCTGTGAGACAAACTAGAAAAACAACAGGGCAAACTAAATAATGAGCGTGGCAAACTAAATAATGAGCGTGGCAAACTATAAAATCAGCGAGAGAAACATGAAAATGAGCGGGGCAAACTATAAAAATAGCGAGGAAAACATGTAAATGAATGGGTCAAGGCTGAAAATGAGCGGGTTAAGCATGAAAATGAGCGGGTCAATACGTGCATTGAGTTCCATGTGCATTGAACTTGATCTATGAGCATAGTGAGGCAAACGAAAAATATAGTGGGACAGTATAAAGTTAATTTCATCATCCACCAAAATTACAAAATATGTTATACATCATAACTTACATTTTCGGCTAATATGCAAAAAATCTTCAAAGTATGCTATCCACCAAAATTACAAAGTATGTTATACATCAAAACTTACAAAGTATGTTATACATCATAACTTACAATGTATATTTAACGATGTATATATAATACAATGTATACAACATCTTTCCAAAATTCAGCCCATGCCCTGAACAAATATCATCTACAAACTAGAGACAAACAATCATATGCTATTGACTTCCTCCAATCGGCGATGAATTTTTGCATGTCTATTCCCGCCAAGGAGTTGGAATCGAATTTCTAATGTTCCCGCCAAGGAGTTGGAACACACCAAATGAAATTTGGAATCGAACTTCTAATGTTGATCGTTTCTTGGGGGCCACAGAAGTTTTGGATCAAGCTTATAATTCTCTTTAAAGTATTGATCCATGTCTGTATGATCTTATGAATAGGTTTGATAACAAACAAACATCACTGTTGGGCCTACTATGGTTTGAATGGTGAAAATCATTATGGCCCGCTGTTTCCCATGGTATGATCCAATTGATCTTTTGATATGCTTCAATTTGGGGCTAAACCGCTAAAATTAGTTGGAAAAACAGATGGACGGCGTGGATATACTACATACATTCAATATGGGCCCAACTGAGTTTACTTAGTACAATGGTAGTACGCAATCCGATTACGCTTGCTACGCCCCACAATGATGTTTTATTTATAATACATCATGTTCATCGAAATATGTAATACCCCTCCGTTTTCATTGCAATATGTACACACCAAAACCCTGTATGTGGAAGCAAACCTAGACATTGAGGGAGGGAACCTAGACATTCAGCGGGACAAACATGAAATTGAATGGGGCAAACATGAAATTCAGCGGGGGGAGACATTAAATTCAGTGAGGAAAACATAAAATTGATCAGGGTAAACTTGATATTCAGCTGGAGAAACATGAGATTTAGCAGGGCAAATCATTAAATTCAGCGGGACAAACTGAAAAATCAGCGGGGCAAACTGAAAAATCAGTGGGGGAAACTAGAAAATCAACGGGGCAAATTGAAAAATCAGCGGGGCAAATTGAAAAATCAGTGGGGGAAACTAGAAAATCAGCAGGAAAAACTAGAATATCAGCGGGACAAACTTAAAAATCAGCGAGGCAAACTGAAAAATTAGCGGGGCAAACTAGAAAATCAGCGGGGCAAACTACAAAATCAGTGGGGCAAACTGAAAAATCAGCGGGGGAAACTAGAAAATCAGCGGGGCAAACATGAAAATGAGCGGGGCAAACTTGATTGCTTGCCTGTAAGTGCAGAGGTTCGTAAGTAATATCCTGTGAATACAGGGTCGATCCCACAGGGAGAGGAATTGCTAGAAGGGAAAAATTAAATGCAAAACAAACTAGGTAATAAAAACTAATACTGATGATTTGATTTTAGAATTTTTGAATGGATATAATTCAACTGAATAAAATAACACCCAAGCTTCAAAGTTCCACACATAGGTTAATGTTCTAAAATCATGATGACTTGGATAACACAACTAGGATCTGAGCACTATGGTCAGCCTAGTCGGAAAATAAAACAGTTTAAATATTTTAATAAATGATATAAAATATTAAAAAATTATGGATTTGCACCATTGACATATATTCTCAAGCGTCAGTGATTTTAAGTATTCAATATCTATAAGATAATGAATATCAAAGAAATATAACAGGTTGAGAACCTCTCCTATCTAGGAAATCTGATTAATCTAGGGTAAGCCTATCCATCAATGTGGATCTCATATGATGGAAACATATGGATCTTACAAGAGGATAAAAAATAAAACCTAAATAATAGATAACATGCATACACCATTCTTCTCATCAATAAAACAATCAATCATCACAATATTAAAGAAACATTAAACCCATGTGCTTCCCTTATAGCTTGGGCTAGAAGGAACTTAGAAAAACATAATTAAATTGCATAAATAAAAAGCAACAAGAAATAAAGAAAGAAAATATAAATAGAAAATATCTTTAAAAAATAACTTATAAAGCTTTAATAAAACTAAAAACTCTTTAAAAACCCTAAACTTTGCTCTTGAATGCCTTGAATAATGTTTTAGAATGCCCTAGGAATCCCTATTTATAAGTAAGGAACTCCAATTTTCGTATAAAGTTGAAAAACCCTAGAAATCACATCAAATATATGTATTTTTCCAAAATAGACTTCTTGCTGCATAGTTCATTAAAAACAGACTTCTTGCTGCGCAGTTTTCCAAAATAAACTTCATAGCTTTAAAATACACTTTTTCAGGACGATTTCAGCATTCTTCACTTCAAATCTTCAATTTTCTTCATTCTTCACTTGGTTTTCTTAGATCTTTGGCATGTGAATTCTTCAATCTTGGTCTCCTAAGATCCATCTCTTACCTTGGTAATTCTTGAGCATCAAAATTATTCTTTTAACACCATTTTCAATCCAAACACTTAAATTCACCTTGCAACACATACATGAGTAAAATAGAATATTAAGCGGATTTATGTTCATAAAACTAAGATATAAATGAGGAAAATTATACAATATTTGAGTCTCAACACACCCCCCCAACCAGCATTTTGCTAATCCCGAGCAAAATAAGTGAAAAAAAATTAAAAAAATAATAATAATAAATAAAACTAATTTTAGAAACAAAATTAAAATGAATATATATGTATATATATATTCTAATTACACCACTTTCGCAGGTAAGCTCGATTGCATTTAGCATATGCAACAAGCCTTTAAACCCCTAGGTTTCCCCTAGTGGACGAGTTATAGTCTCGTGAAGGTTTCTACAAATGTTACCCACAAACATTGAAAACATGAAAAATAGCTCAACACTCAGAAATTTATACAATTATACCTCCATTCATCATATGAATTTTAAAACAAAACAATACTTACCTTAAGTCTGAAGTTAGTTAAAATCTCAATTTCATAATCCATTACATCTTTGAGTTTAGAGACCTAATCAAAATTTAGAATAGTTATGATCTAATATCCTGAGGTGCTCTGTAACACTAGTCTAACTTTGAGAAATATGCATGTTCTCTATCCTAACTCTTTTTAATCATTCCAAGAATAAGAAATCTCTAGTTATCTCATTTTCTTCATGTCATTTTTTCTTTTATCATCATATCCTCATTATTATAGACCACCCTTAGATGAAGATTCCCACCGGGTTTGCTTCATAACCTAAGGTATCGTACTTGTAATGGTAACAGTAATGGATACTTAGGTATCCTTACTCCGAATTACTGATACGATTGTTATGGTCATTGCATTCATGCTCTATAATAATAATAAAAATCTCCATCACCTCTTTTTTTTTCAATATTCTATTTTTTAAGCATATATCAATGATACTAGTTCATTCAACCTTGTTTGAATCAAAAGTTGTTATTCTAGTTCACATATCATATTCCTCACTTAGTTAGCTAGGGTGTATTGTGAATTCGGTACATCAAATTATAACTCATTTTAAACTAGTGATTAGATAATTGAACTCAAGTATATAATTTTCAGTTATCAGAATTCTGACTACTTTCGACCTAGACTAAGTATTAACTTTGCATTTGGAATTCGCATAATATCATGTTCACATTCTTGTATATATTATTTTGAAAATGTTGAAATTTTTTTTCCATAAACCTAAATAAAAAAAACTAAAACCTAAAATAAAAAAAATATATAAATAAATTGAAACCAAAAAAAGAAAAAAAAAAACTCATATGGATGACTATCACATGGATGACTATCCAAACCCCCCAACCTAAAATCTACATTGTCCCCAATGTAATGATAATGTAATGCAGAGAACAATAAAAATAAAAGAAAGGGTGGATAGTACCTGCCATGAAAAACTCACCTGCTAGGTGACACTAAAAAAATTGAATATGATACAAATCCTACACAAATGCTCCGTCAGACTAGGAGCATCAATCTGAATATTCTGGCTCATAAAGAGGGAAGGATTCCTCTCCCAAATGAAAGTTTTTCACATAGGGCTTCAATCTCTGACCATTAACCTTTTACACATTACCATTATGTGGATTCTCAATTTCAACAGCATCATAAGTATAAACATTCTTCACAATAAAGGGGCCTGTCCATCTTGATCTTAACTTCCCAGAAAGAACTGAAGACGGGAATTGTACAATAGGACCTTTTGCTAAGGTTCAAAATTCTTCCTCAGGATATTTTTGTCATGAAAAGCTTTGGTCCTCTCTTTGTAGATTTTAGAATTTTCATAGGAGTCTCTCCTCAGCTCCTCTAATTCATTCAACTCTAATTTCCTTTGTCCACTTGCTTGGTCCATATCAAAGTTTAATTTCGTTATTGCCCAGTAGGCTCTATGTTCCAATTCCACAGGCAAGTGGCAAGCCTTCCCATACACCAATCTGTATGGAGACATTCCAAATGGGGTCTTATAAGCAGTCCTATAAGCCCATAAAGCGTTGGATAGTCTGAGGGACCAATCCTTCCTATCTGGCCTTATAGTTTTCTCTAAAATGTGTTTGATTTCCCGATTAGAGATCTCAGTTTGCCCACTCGTTTGTGAGTGGTATGGGGTGCTCACTTTATGCTTGATGTCATATTTTTTCATCAAAGCCTCAAATGTCCTATTGCAAAAGTGAGACCTGCCATCACTAATGATGGCTTTTGGAGTTCCAAATCTAGAAAAAATATTTTCCTTGAGGAATTGTATGACCATTTTATTGTCATTGGTCCTACTTGGAATTGCCTCGATCCACTTTGAAACATAGTCTACACCAACCAATAAATAAAGAAATCCAAAAGAAATTGAAAATGGGCCCATAAAATCAATACCCCAACAATAAAAAATCTCCAATGGTAAAATTGGGGATAAAGGCATCATGTTGCGTCGGGACACTCTTCCTAACCTTTGACATCTATCATAAGCAACACAGAAATCATGGGTGTCTTTAAATATGGTAGGCTAGTAAAAACCACACTGCAGGATTTTTGCAGTAGTTTTCTTAGCAGAAAAATAGCCACCACATGCTTCCATGTGATAAAAAGAAATAACACTCTAAACTTCATCCTCTGGGACACAACGTCTAAAAATTTGATCAGTCCCATTTTTATATAAATACAAGTCATCCCAGAAGAAGTTCCTAACCTCGGTTTCAAAACGCTTCCTATCTTGTGACTTCCAATGATATGACATTTTTCCTGTTATAAGATAGTTCACTATATCCGCATACCAAGGCAATTTGGAGATCACAAATAATTGTTCATCAGGAAAAGTGTCCTGGATATACATCTCCTTAGTGGAATCATCTAACACCAATCTGGAAAAGTGATCGGCCATTACGTTTTCTACTCCTTTCTTATCTTTTATCTCTAAGTCAAATTCTTGAAGTAGGAGGATCCATCTCAAAAGTCTCGGCTTTGCATCCTTCTTAGATAACAAATATTTCAAAGCCGAGTGGTCTGTGAAAATGAACACTTTAGATCTCAGCAAGTAGGACTTAAACTTATCCAAAGCAAAAACTACTGCAAGTAACTCTTTTTCAGTTGTTTAGTAGTTTACTTGGGCCGAGTTTAGAGTTCTACTCGCATAGTGAATAACGTATGGCCGTTTATCTTTCTTTTGGCCAAAAACAGCCCCTCTGACATAATCACTTGCATCGCACATTAGTTCAAAAGGAAGTGTCCAATCTGGTGGATGCATGATAGGTGCAGTGGTAAGGGAAGATTTAATTTTATTAAAGGCACTTGCATACTCATTTGTCCACTTAAATGGAACATCCTTTTGAAGAAGATTAGTCAAGAGTCTAGTAATGGCACTAAAGTACTTGATGAATCTTCTATAGAAACCAGCGTGCCCTAGAAGTGATCTAATATCTCTAACTGTTTAGGGGAATAGGTAGATTAGCAATAATGTCGAGTTTTGAGCGATCTACCTTGATTCCATTTTTGGAGATAACATGACCCAAAATAATTCCATTTTGAACCATGAAATGACATTTCTTCCAATTTAAGACAAGGTGTTTCTCTTCACACCTAGACAAGACAAGAGATAAATTGTTGAGGCATTCCTCAAAACTACTCCCAAATACAGAGAAATCATCCATGAAAACCTCAAGAAACTTCCCAACCATATTTGAAAAAATACTTAACATACACCGTTGGAAAGTTGCTGAAGCGTTACACAATCCAAATGGCATCCGTTTGAAAGCAAATGTGTCAAATAGACAAGTGAACGTGGTTTTCTCTTGGTCTTCCAGGGCTATCTCTATTTGATTATATCCAGAATATCCATCAAGAAAACTATAGAATGAGTGACCTGCTACCCTCTCTAAAACTTGATCAATGAATGGTAGAGGGAAATGGTCCTTCTTTGTGACCTGGTTCAATTTTCTATAATCAATGCAAACACGCCAATCAGTGATGACACGTGTTGGTATGAGTTCATTATTAGAATTCTGCACAATAGTTATTCCAGATTTCTTTAGGACTACTTGAGTTGGACTCACCCAAACACTATCAAATATTGGGTAGATGATTCCCACATCTAATAATTTGATCACTTCATTTTTTACAACTTCCATCATGTTTGGATTGAGACGTCTTTGAGGTTGTCTAATTGGTTTGGCGTCCTCATCAAGGAGGATCCGATGGGTGCATATGGAAGGGCTTATACCCTTGATGTTAGAAATGGCCCAGCCCAAGGCTCCTTTGTGGTCCCTTAGAACATTCAACAATTTAATCTCTTGATCCTTGTCTAAAAATGAAGAGATCACCACAGGATAAGTTTTATTTTCACCTAAGTATATATACTTAAGCTTATTTGGTAGTGGTTTTAAATCAAGCTTTGGAACATTGGTTGGTGATGGCAGAGGTCGCGAGTCCTCGATAGATAGGATTTAAGTGCGCGGTTTCCATTGGTACATACCAATGTCCTAGGTAATAGTGCTCTCATTATCATCACAAATTTCAGCAATCACTTTTTCTAAATCAAAATTTTTTAAGTCCCCAATGACTTGAATCAATTCCTCAGTCAAACTAGATTCCAATTCCTCTTCTTCTATCAAGCAGTACATGAAATTTAGCTCATGGATTTCATTATTATCAATGGGCTGCTTACATAGATTGAAAATATTTAGCTCTAGAGTTATGTTACCAAAAGATAAGTTCATCATTCCATTCCTGCAATTTATGATTGCATTTAAAGTTGCTAGGAATGGGCGGCCTAAAATGATACGAACTTGAGCGCTAGCATTTACACATGGTTCAGTCTCTAGTACAATAAAATCCACAGGAAAGTAGAATTTCTCTACTTGGACTAGTACGTCCTCTAAAATTTCCCTTGGTACCTTAATGGAGCAGTCAGCGAGTTGAAGTGTAATCGTGGTTGGTTTAAGCTCGCCTAACCCCATTTGTTTGTAAACCGAATAAGGTACTAAGTTGACACTTGCACCCAAATCTAGCAAAGCATGCTCAATTTGAAAATTTTCAATAATACAAGGAATAGTGGGACTTCCCCGGTCTTTGTATTTAGGTACAACCCTTTGTTGAATAATAGCGCTCACTTTCTCAGTGAGGAAGGCCTTTTTGTGCACATTTAATTTCCTCTTTACAGTGCACAAGTCCTTGAGATATTTAGCATATGATGGAATTTGTCTAATGGCATCAAGCAGAGGAATATTGACAGTAACTTTTTGGAGCACATCCAACACCTCTTGATATTTCATGGGGACAGTTGGATTCCGAAGTCTAGATGGGAATGGAACTGGAGGCTCATATGACTTAGTCTCTTTATCCTTTTGTTGTTGCGGCTTTTGAACTATAGTCGGTTCATCATTTTCCTGAGACAGTAGCTCATTCTTCGGTATTTCTACCGGTTGCGTTATCTTGTTATCAACCTCTTTTCTACTTCTCAAGGTAATGATGGCCTTAGCTTGTTCATGATGTAGCTCACTTGGATTTGAGTCTCCAATGAAATGTATGTTTCTAGGGTTTGACACAGGTTGAGAAGGAAGGGTGCCTTTTTTCCTAGCATTTAGTTGAGTCTCAATCCTAGTCACAGCTGTCTTTAATTCCTGATTTGATTGGATTAGAGACTGATTCATTTGAGCTTGAGAGTTCATGAATACGGTCAATGCATCCTCCACAGATGATCGCTTTGGTAGGGGCACATATGGTGTATTATTAGGTGCCCCCAAAGAAATTGTTTTGTAGAGGCATTTGAGGTGCATTGGGCGCATTAATTTGTGGTTCATTCCTCCAACTAAGATTAGGATGGTTACGCTAATTTGGATTATACGTGTTTTCCATTGGTTGCATAACTGACCTTTGGTAGTTATTTATAGCATTTGCTTGTCATGCTCATGCGTGATATTTTGTATAACTGAGAACATTAGACAATCCTTTGTGTCATGGTCTATACCATCACAAATGCTACAAAAATTACCTTAGGAAGTGTTTGCTTTAACCATATCAACCTTCCTAATTTTCAAGGCTTCGACTTTTCTAGCCAATGCAGCGAATTTTGCATTAAGGTCATCTTCCTCTCTTAGGACATACATCCCCGCTTTCTCTCTAGGAATGGGTGTAGTTTGGTCTGATTTAACAGAGACATCCCATGTCTGCGTATTCTCTGCTAACATATCTAGAAAATCCCAAGCCTCATTATGATCTTTGTCAAGAAAGGTTTCACTACACATCATCTCTATAAACTAACGGGTATCCATGGTGAGCCCCTTTCGGAAAGCATCAATCACGTGTCATGGTTCATAACCATGATGTGGACAAGTAATTAGAATGTCTTTGAAACACTCCCAAGTTTGAAAAAATAGTTCATTCCCCTTTTGGGAGAATGACATGATTTCTTGTTTTAGTGCATTTGTTTTGTGCTCGGAAAAGAACTTTTTCAAAAACTCTCTACTTAAGGCTTGTCATGAAGTGATGGTATTAGGTCTTAGAGAGTTGAGCCATGCTTTGGCCCGATCCTTTAGAGAAAATGAGAATAACCTAAGCTTAAGTACATCCCTATTGCCATTATTTACTTGTAACGTTGCAATTACTTCCTCAAAGTCCTTGAGGTGCAAGTAGGGGCTTTTAGAATCTAAGCCATGAAATTTAGGAATTAATTGAATCACACCTGGTTTAAAATCAATGTTCCCTGTGTGAGCAGGGAATACTATGCAAGATGGTAAAGTTGATCTCTCAGGGTGTAAATGTTCACGTAAAGTCCGTGGTTGATTTAACACATTCCTATGGACTTCATTTTCATCCTCAAGAGGAGGATTAAATTGATTTTCTCTATTTTGATTTATAGTTGGATCTGGCAGATTTGGATTTGGATTATCAACTGGGTCTACCATGGAATCCAAGTGATGTTGAGTGCCTCTTCTAAGTGAATGAGTAAGGCCTAGAACTAGTCCACCTTCAGAGGAGAGTCGATTGTTTTAATCCCTACTTCGACGGGACATAAACCATCCACACCACACAAAAAATATCACTAATTCAAATAGCGAGTGTAATACTTAAAATAAAAATAAAAACTTAACCAACAACCCAGGCGGCAGGGCCGACCATGAGGGTTCAGTCCACAAAGCAAAAATAAATCAACAACCCAGGCGGCAGGGCCGACCATGAGGGTTCAGTCCACAAAGCAAAAAAATAAATCAACAACCTAGGCGGCAGGGCCAACCATGAGGGTTCAGTCCACAAAGTAAAAAAATAAATAAAATAAATAAAAGTAAAACTAATGAAGAAATTAAATTATGCTAATCTGGAAAATAGATTCAGCGGATGATCTTTGTGATCAAACAATAACTATAGGACAACCATAGCACTTGGGTGATAAAATCCCAAGCAGGGCAACCTTATGTCATAGTTAGTTCTTGAAAGACCCAACTGAATTTATTTTCAAAGAAAAAGAAAAAAAAAATCTACAGAAAATTTGAAAGGTTTAGAAGAGAACTTACCTTTTTTTAAAAAAAAATTACCTTAGCTATCTTGCACATATTTGATCTCTCTAAGTCTCTCCCAGGCAATGGCGCTAAAAACTTGATTGCTTGCCTCCAAGTGCAGAGGTTCGTAAGTAATATCCTGTGAATACAGGGTCGATCCCACAGGGAGAGGAATTGCTAGAAGGGAAAAATTAAATACAAAACAAACTAGGTAATAAAAACTAAAACTGATGATTTGATTTTGGAATTTTTGAATGGATGTAATTCAACTGAATAAAATAACACCCAAGCTTCATAGTTCCACACATAGGTTAATGTTCCAAAATCATGATGACTTGGATAACACAAGTAGGATCTGAGCACTATGGTCAACCTGGTCGAAAAATAAAACAGTTTAAATATTTTAATAAATGATATAAAATATTAGAAAATTATGGATTTGAACCATTTACATATATTCTCAAGCGTCAGTGATTTTAAGTATTCAATATCTATAGGATAATGAATATCAAAGAAATATAACAGGTTGAGAACCTCTCCTATCTAGGAAATCTGATTGATCTAGGGTAAGTCTATCCATCAATGTGGATCTCATATGATGGAAATATATGGATCTTAAAAGATGATAAAAAACAAAACCTAAATAATAGATAAGATGCATACACCATTCTTCTCATCATTAAAACAATCAATCATCATAATATTAAAGAAACATTAAACCCATGTGCTTCCCTTCTAGCTTGGGCTAGAAGGAACTTAGAAAAGCATAATTAAATTGCAGAAATAAAAAGCAACAAGAAATAAAGAAAGAAAATGCAAATAGAAAAGATCTTAAAAAATAACTTATAAAGTTTTAATAAAACTAAAAACTCTAAACTTTGCTCTTGAATGCCTTGAATACCTTGAATAATGTTTTAGAATGCCCTAGGAACCCCTATTTATAAGTAGGGAACTCCAATTTTCGTATAAAGTTGAAAAACCCTAGAAATCGCCTCAAATATACATATTTTTCCAAAATAGACTTCTCACTGCATAGTTCGTTCAAAACAGACTTCCTGCTGCGCAATTTTCCAAAATAAACTTCACAGCTTCAGAATACACTTTTTCAGGACGATTTCAGCATTCTTTACTTCAAATCTTCAATTTTCTTTATTCTTCACTTGGTTTTCTTGAATCTTTGGCATGTGAATTCTTCAATCTTAGTCTCCTAAGATTCATCTCTTGCCTTGGTAATTCTTAAGCACCAAAATTATGCTTTTAACACCATTTTTAAATCCAAACACTTAAATTCACCTTGCAACACATACATGAGTAAAATAGAATATTAAGCGGATTTATGTTCATAAAACTATGATATAAATGGGGAAAATTATACAATATTTGAGTCTCAACAGGTAACATGAAGATTAAACTCAATGTTTTCAATGCTGCGCAACAACCAGCAAACTCGGATGATATATTTGAAGTGGACATGATTGAGAGTTTAGTGCATGAATCTTTCCTTCAATCTTCCGAAGATGCACTTGAGACTTGCTTAGCACATTTTGGTATGGATTTTGACATAGAAAGTTCCATCCAAGAAGTCAATGCATTGCTAAACTCCACTCCTATAATGGAGACTGCAAAATGGAAAACGAAAGTGGAACCTCTTCCACCCTCTGAGTCTAAACTGATCCCATCTATTGAGAAACCACCTGAACTTGACCTTAAACAATTGCCTGAAAACCTCAAGTATGCATTTTTAGGTCCTTCTGAGACCCTGCCTGTTATCAAAATTTCTAACCTTGAGAAAGAACAGGAGAGCAAGTTACTTAATGTTCTCAACCAATATAAGGCAACTATTAGGTGGACGATAGAGGACGTGAAGGGAGTAAGCCCCACTTTGTGTATGCATCGTACTGATCTTGAAGAAAATGAACATCGCGTGAAATGCAAAGGAGGCTTAACCCTAACATGGAAGAAGTTGTTCGAGCGGAGATGCTTAACTTGTTAGACATTGGTATCATTGACCGCATTTCAGATATCACGGTTCAAGTTGTTCCCAAAAAGTCTAGGATTAGTTAATCAAGATGTTGAGGATATTTAGTTGGCGGACCCAAGTTATCAAGATTGGTTAATTCATGGTCCACTCTTGTCTAGCTGAAGGCGTTAAACTTAGCGCTCTGATAAGCAACCCATCTTTTCATTCCATTTATTAGTTCAATGTTTGTGGGTAACATTACTGCAAACCCTCACGAGACTACAACTCGTCCACTAGGGGCAACCTAGGGGTTTAAAGGCTTGTTACATACGCTAAATGCAATCGAGAGCACCTACGAAAGTGGTATAGGTAGGATCTTCTTTTTGTGCTTTTATCATTTTACTTTTGTTGATTTCTCTCTTGTGTTGACTCGCTTTTACGTTGATATTTTTGGGAAAGTCTCTTTATTCTCCGTCCAGGTACTATCTTTCCATCACTCCTCTTTTATTTTCGTTATCCCATGTGCATTGTATGCTTATTTCTTTTACATTGAGGACAATGTAGATTTTAGGTTGGGGGTGGGAGATTAGGTTACCTAATCAGTATTTTCTTGGTTTTGAACACAAATTGTGAAAATTTTTAAATTTTTCTGAAATTTCTTGTGCATTTGAAGTGATTTTGAAGGATAGTTGTGATTTTAAAATTACAAGATACAGAATGTTGATACCTTATGACTCTGGGATTCAGTTATCTGTTAGATTTCACAGTCAAGTTTGAATTGTTAACCCATGATTAGAAGTTGTAAACATTGATTAAGTCATGATTTCGCATATCACATCTCGCTTACACATTAAGGTTCCGGTTCAATATTGAATGATTAACTTAGTAATCACTAAGAATGAAAGGAACCAGCTTGAAAAACAAAATTTTAGCATCAGTTTATAAAGAAGAATTGAAAGGGTTGGGCAATTGATCTTCACCATAGGTTTGCTCCATATAGGTGTAGATTCATTCCCCCATGGTTGACATTTGAAAAAAAAAAAAAAAAAAAGTTAGGTGACAAATCTTTACCATAGGTTTGCTCCCTATAGGTGAGGATTTGATTCCCCTCCTTGGCGTTACTGTTCATAAAAATATCAAAGGCTGATAGAATGAAAAGATTATCTAAAAGGCAAGTGTTGGTTTCAGTTTTGGTTATCATGAATTCCGTTGTTAATTACCAATGATATCATGAAATTGACAATTGGATCTCTTAATGATTGTAAGCTGAGATTACACTATACACTCATGGAGCTCAATGTTTAGAATTTTCTGATTAATGGATTAATATTTTGAATTTGATTATGAAGTTTACCGTCAGCTTGATTCGAGGAGAAAAATTCTACTCACCATTCATGAATCTTAGAATTCTCACATCTCAACTATTCATTCACAAATCACTCGAGTTTACAGGAATTATCTTTTATTTCTAAAATTATTTTTCGCATGTTTTGCTCAAGATTAGCAAAATGCTGGTTGGAGGTTGTAATGAGGGTCGAATATTGCATATTAGACCCCAATTATTGCCTAACTTTATGTACATGATAATGATTAATGTCGTATTTTAATTGTGTTTTTATTATAAGATGTAATCAGGAGCGTGGACTGAAAAACAGTATTAAAAGTATGGATTTGACGCTTTGAAGTAACCAAAGCAAGGAATAGACCCCAAGGGACCAAGATCGAAGGATTTATACGGAGATCTGAGGAAATCAAGCCGTTCACGTTAAAGAGGTCCGAAATTGGTGCAAAATGCAAGATCACATGGTTCCCGCCATCCGATTGGCTCAAAACTTCATACATGGCCTGGGGGCCATAAATTAATCCTACACATAAAATTTCAACCATCGGATAACTCGGAAAGTGGCCCAACGGCCAAATCAGCCCCTTAATTCATTAATTGGGGCCCACCTGCTATCTGGATATGCCTCAACTTCGGGTTCAATGCCTTAAATGGGGAGACAAATTAAATGGATGGATCAGATTTATCACGAACATCATATGTGGACCCCACATGAGACGGGTGTGCATAGTGCACAAGTGCACTAGCCGTGCACGGCAAAGGCAGAGACGGTTTTACCGTCTCTGACCGAAGAAGAAAGAAAAGAAGGAAATTTCCTTCTTCCTTCGTTGCGTTGGCTATGTAACGGACGGACGCTATCCGTTTTGCGAACGGTTGTGGGCCCCACCTATGGCCCATACGACCGATCCAATCCGTCCATCCTGTAGAAGGCCCCGAGCATCCATACATGCACACATGTGCGGTACAGAGGCCATAAACGGACTGTCCTATAACGTTCAAAAGTAATTTTATTGTGATTTCTCCTCTGGGTGGCGTCAATGGTCGTTCAAAACCATCCATTCTTGACTGAAATTTCGTCCTGAATCTAATGGACGGGGTGGATTTCCATTAAAACATGTCCGTGGGGCCCGCCGATCACGACAGCAAAAGAGTGCGAAAGGTTTCGTACATCCACGAAAATTGACTTTTTCAAGCGGTTGTGGCCCACCATATTTGATCTTATGGTAGATCTGAACCGTCCATCGTGTATAAAATCTCAAAACGTCCCAGGAGACGTTTATTTTACTGACATCGGGTGAGGAACACGAGAGTTATGAAGCCCCGACAGCTTTCCAAATCTGATTTTCACCACTCCAGCAGCTATAAAAAGAGATGCAAAAGGTGGAGAAGAAGAGGGAAAGCACGGCCAGAGCTTAAGGAAAGGAGAGCTTCGAGAAGAAAGAGGAGAGAGAGAGAGAGAGAGAGAGAGAGAGAGAGAGAAGAAAGAGAAGAAAGAGAAGGGAGATGTTTTCTTTTTATAAATTTTATTTCTCCTTCTTTTTAATTGATTTGATGAGTTGTTAATCTTTTAGCTAGGGCTGAGATGAAGCCCCTAATTTGAATGACTCTTGTTTATGGTTGAATTCATCTTGATTTGATTAATGTGTTTCTTTCTCTAGCGTACTTAACTGAAATTTTTGTACTTCTCCATTCTATGAGCTTAACCAAAGTCTAGATGTGGATGTTGTTTGGTTTCTTATTCTAGGTGCTTGTGTCTGACCATGAACAAGTTTCCTATAGAGGAAGAAATAGGAATCTACATCTCTTCATTCCTGACCATGGATGGAAAGATGTGATCCTTATGCTTTAAGGGATTATACATTCTGTGTGCCCGACCAAGGACATAGAGTGTGCTTTATTTATTTTTATATCAATCTGACTTAGGGTGAATCAATAGGTAAAACAAGGGTCAGGATAATTAGGGGTGGATTCGAAAGTCCTAGTCTTCTCTTTGATTGAATTTTCCTTATTGCTCTCAGTTATTTCCCATAGATTTGTGATAGTTTACTTAATAGTTTACTAAACCATTTGTTGATTAGTTAAGAAGAGTCGTAAATTTTGAATTGTGACAACCAGTCCTCGTGGGAACAATCTCGTAATATGTACCGTAGCTACTTCTGATTCGTATACTTGCGAGTTTAAAATCATTTAAATCAGATTGGTTTAAATAAAACATCACTCTCAAGTTCCCATCATTTTAGGCCGCCCATTCCTAGCAACTTCAAATGTAATCATAAATTGCAGGAATGGAATGATGAACTTGTCTTTTGGTAACATGACTCTATAGCTAAATATTTTCAATCTATGTAAGCAGCTCATTGATAATAATGAGATCCATGAGCTGAATTTCATGGACTGCTTGATAGAAGAAGAAGAATTAGAATCTAATCTGACTAAGGAATTGATTCAAGTCTTTAGGGACTTGAAAAATTCTAATTTAGAAAAAGTGTTTGCTGAAATTTTTGGTGATAATAAGAGCATTACCACCCAGGACATTGGTATGTACTAATGGAGACCACGCACTCAAATCCTATCTATCAAGGACTCGCGACCTCTGTCATCACCAACCAATGTTCCAAAGCTTGATTTAAAACCACTGCCAAATGAGCTTAAGTATGTATACTTAGGTGAAAATAAAACTTATCCTGCGGTGATCTCTTCATTTTTAGATAAGGATCAAGAGATTAAATTGTTGAATGTTCTAAGGGACCACAAAGAAGCCTTGGGCTGGACCATTTCTGACAAAAAGGGTATAAGCCCTTCCATATGCACCCATCGGATCCACCTCGATGAGGACACCAAACCAATTAGACAACTTCAAAGGCATCTCAATCCAAACATGTAACACCCCATACTTTTCAGTACTCAGGGTTTTACCATTGTAGTTCTAGTTAGCAACTAGTACGAAGGTACACACCCAACATATGATAGTCACTAGCGATTGATAATTCAAGATCTGTCCATTGCAACTATTAAACCTTAAGATGGGCAATTGCGTTCCTTTGAAAGTGAACTTTAAGTATCAAATCATGTTATAGATGAATAGAACCACCATTCATCAGGGTCCAATTGGAAGGCCTTTCACTTGATCATCACACCTAGACCATTGGACCACTAATCTAACCATGAAAATTCATCTGGATGAACCCTAGGACATTCAGACCATTAATGTTTAGATTCGAAATAATCCGACTATTACATTGTCGATAAACATTAACTAGATGTCATCCAATAGTCATAAGACTATGAACCAGAAATTTTAGCACATCCCACCATCTGATTATCAGTATCAATTAGTAATTACAAAAGTTATACCAGGTGGCCGTCTCAAACATCCGATCCACGAATTATCGGGCCATTACACTCAATTTAACAATACATCACTTTACTATTGTGATTGGACCCTAAGATCATCAAACCTACTAGGCAGGGCTAGAAATACTAAGAATCACTAACAAACATATTAGGAAAAGATTCGACCGTCAAATCTCCAATGATCATTGGATATTGTCATTTAGACGCACAAACCCATCATTATGGCCCACCCTAGCTTTAGATCAACCTCATTGCAGAACTTATGGCCCATAACAGATAGACTAATGGGATAAATGGTGTGGATCTCATTTAAATATACAATGTGGGCCCCACCTTATGTAACGCCCTGAAAATCGGGGGTTGAGCAAAAGCTCAACTCCCAAGTTCCAATGCATCACTTATGCAACATAGATAATGATGATTAAATATTATCTGTATTAGTGCATTAAACATGAGCGGGATTATACCAAATCAGCATATCATACTCCAGAGACAATTAGATTACGCAAGCGGAAGACTGTGATAGATATATAAAACATACAAGTGGTAAGTCCCCAGAGTATCAACATATCGCCAAATTAAATAATTACATTTATAGTTCCAAAATATACAAAATGATAAAGTGTAATGTTATCTAATCCATATCCCTGTAGCCCCGGTGACATAACTCCAGATCTACATAGATCCGCTAGAGAGTTTCAGATAGGAGAACTCCTCGTCGTCATAGAAGGTAGGCTCCGTCTCGTAAGCCTCGTCATCACCTGAAACTAAAACAGGGTCTGGTTGGTGTTTTAAAACACCGTCCCAGAGTGGCTGTGGTTCCAACCATGATGTATATGTTTTAAATCCATACAATCCATATGGTTGGATGGAGGGGTCCACCTTTGATGAATATGTTGTATATCCACACTGTCTATTAGGTGGACCACACTACGAAAATCGGTGGGGATTGATAGGCTACCATTAAAACCCATTTTGGGATCACAGAAGCTTTGGATCAACATGAAATGTGTTTTTCCTCCTAGTTCAGGTCCATGTGACCTTATGAACTGATTGGATGGAAAATAAACGTCATGGTGGGCCCGATGAATTGTAAGTAGTAAAAAAAAAAATCATTATCTCCACTGTTATTTGTGGCATGGTCCAGATGATCTTTCGATGGATTTACTTTTGAGAAATGCTCTAAAATGATCTCTAATTGATGTGTGGGCCCCACCTTGATGTGGTGTATGTTGGGCCCATATGAGAGGCCCGATTTGATATATTTGAGGCCCACATGATGCAGCCTGATTTGACCCACTTGATCGGCCCATTGGATTCGACCCACTTGATCGGCCCATTTGAATCGACCCATTTGATCGGCCCATTTGATTCGGCTCATTTGATCGGCCCATTTGATTCGACCCATTTGAATCGGCCCATTTGATCGGCCCATTTGATTTGGCCCATTTGAATCGGCCCATTTAATTTGGCCCATTTGATGCAATTGAGACCCATGATGTTATATATTAGGCCCTTGTGTAAGGCCATGGGTCCACTATACGTTTGGCTCTATGAGGGCTACTCCTTGGGAGCAATGATAGTTAAATGTCCACATTGATGGGCGATGATGGTTAAATGTCCACATTGTGACCTTCCCTTAGGCCCTTTGTTAGGTCGATTATCGGTTCCGATTATCGAAGCCGATTCCCATTGTCGATTCTGATTCTGATTGTCGAGGCCGATTCCCATTGTTGATTGTCTAGGCCGATTGTTGAGGCCGATTTTGATTTTGATTGTCAAGGCTGATTACGAGGCTGATTCCGATTTGTCGATACTGATTTCAATTGTCGAGGCCGATTCCGATTGTCGAGGCCCAATGAGATGCATATGGGGCCCGTATTTGAGGCCCATTGTGATGTGCATTCGACCCGTGTTTGAGGCCCAATGTAATGTATATGTGGCCTGTATTCGAGGCCTGTTGTGATGTGTATTCAGCCCGTGTTTAAGGCCCAATGTGATGTATATGAGGCATATGTGATGAGGCCCATTGTGATGCATTTGAGGGTCAGGCGATGGAGCCCATTGTGATGTATGTTAGGCCTATGTGAAAGGCCCATCGTGATGTATATTAAGCTCTTGAGTGAGGCCCCTTATGTTGTATATTTGGCCTTGTGTGAGGCCATGGGTCCACTATATGTTAGGCTCTATATGGGTCATTCCTTGGTTAAATGTCCACATTGTCGAGGTCGATTGTCGATGCCGGTTATTGATATCGGTTATGAGTATGTGACAGCATAGCATTATGATACATGTCCATACGCGTCATTTGCATGTTTATTATGAGATGTGGTTGACCATTGCATATGTCATTAGGCAAGTTGTATGAGACTCCCTGATAGGCGGAGGTTATCTCACATGAGTGCACGGTATGCACAGGATTGATGCATGACTGGATTGTATGACTCATGCATCTTGCATTGTGTGATTGTGATTACTTTACGCCCTAGCGACATCGGGGTTGTGACCTCCACAGACATGTCATGGATGGCCAGATGGGACACCGAAAATGTTTGGTTCGAGCATCTGAGCACTTTGGATATCCATTGGTGAAAGTCCCTAAACCTCCGAAGCCAGGAGACGCCCCAACGTCAAGACCGAGTGGATATATGAGCGCCCGAGTGCTGAATACCAAGAGGCCGTGTCTCATACTGTGCCGTGGTCGGTTGGGAGGGGGTGTGGCCTTACCCGCCCAAGCATAGGGGGCATAGCTAGGCTGAGTTTGATCAGCTCGTAAATGGGTCCGCTATCGACGTGCCGTGTAGCTATTGGCTGACTACTGGCTAAGCGGATAGTGAGGTCTCTTCCACTTGCATGGTCGCGCGTCAGTGGGCGGCGATTTGCATGTAGAGTATCCTCGGTGATGATCCCAGAGATGAAAGTACTGATATGTGAACTTATTGAGCAGGAGTTGCATACTCATTCATTCATTTACTATCCATTCGGGCTGGTGGTGCGCAACTATTTATTACGTGTACCTTCACAATTGTCATGATTTCGCTTGGGGCGTGCGACTAACTTGAGATTAGGAGTCTACTAAAAAGAGTCTAGCTATCCAAATTTAGGTATAGGACTGGTTTGGATAGAAGTCCCTTGTGATGGACCCCATAGCCTACGATACTACGTACTATCACCCGACTTCATTCCAGCTTGGTCATTTCATTTGCACCGCATATTGCATTGCATCATCAGTATCTGATATTTGGCTTACTATCCCCGTATGGTATTCCAGGTTCCATACATATGTGAGCAATCAAGGTTAACAAGCAAGATCGGTCAGTAACTGGCTATACTGCACAGTCCAGGCAAGCACGTGACAGACAACATCGGGTACGAGCGACCCATATAGTCTAACTACTGTCATCCACTAGCATTCGCCCAAACCCATGGGTTTAGCCCCAGGGTAGTCCTACCAATGGGACCACTCTCACTCTCCTCATTTTCCTGACCAACCCAAGGGTTGATAATCATCCATAACATGCTAAAATCAGGGTTATCAACTAACAAAGGCGATATCGTGCATCCATATTTCTCACATACAATTTAGATTTTTCTACAAGCAAGCTAACAATCATTATGAACAAGGTGCATGTATGGTGTGTGGGTTAGTGAGGATGTTAAACATCTCATATATCTCATAAAATCAATGCACAATAGTCAATGGATCATACAAGCTATAAGTTAACATCATATAAGAATCCAAACAAGACATGAACATGCAATCATCCATTTGTACCAAATCATGTAGTAGACAACAATAACATCATGTAAGAATCGACAAAACATATAATTCCATACAATCCCCAAACAACATCTAAATTCTAAGTTTTCTCTAGATCCTCCAAATACATCATCCAAGCAATCGAAATCATTAGACTCATAGTATAATAGGTGCTAGGCCACCTAAGGATAATAGTTTGCACCTATGGATTGTTAAAGACTTGAAAAATGACCTAGGAGCGTGGATTTGGGGTCGATCGGCTGGAATCCCTAAAGCAAGCACTTGCGTGTTAGAATTTCATGTCAATTCCTTCTCAAGGGTTTTAAGAAAGGGATGAGGTATTTACCTACTCAATCGGTGGAGAGGGGCTCTTCCGGTTGTGGATAAAGGATTTATCGAGGAAGAGCTGAGGAGTTACAAGAATCGGTCTCCTTTGGGCCCCACTAGAGCTATGACCTACCTTCCCTCTTCTTCACTCTCCCTTCCTCTCTTCTTCCTTTCTTCTTTCTCCCTTTACTCTCTTCACTCTTTCCTTCTCTAGGGCAAATTCGCATGGAAAGAGGGGTGTCCCAAATGAGGCCCTTTTATAATGTCAGATTTAGTGCAAATGGCCCAAAGTGTTGGGTTTTTACTATATTAACCCTATGGGATGGTTTTTCTAGCCTCTAGGGTCCATTATAGGGTGTAGGAGTCGACACCCATCGTTGGATAGTTGGCTCTAGTGATGATCTACGCACAGACACACTCAGCCCGCCATTTGGACGCGTCGATCGACAGATATAATTAGAAGTCTGTTCAACGGTCACCGATAGTCGATCGAGGCTGCGAATATGAGTAGGGAAATATCCTTACTCCACGTGTGAAGTTTGGCCACAAACCGACGGTCTGAAATCCTCAACTTTGCATAAGAGTGAACGACCCATTCCACTTAAGTTCCAGCACCTTTCTTTGGGGTAATTGCACTTCTCATGCACTCGTCCTTTGGCTCAAGTTAAGCGGTTCTGGGTAGTACCCAGGTCCGAATCCCACGATAGACATTAAGCCCAGTGAGACGGACATTATTTTATAGTTTTGGAACTAGTGGCCTGCCAACGAGCGGTCTAGAGCTTGTTCAGAAATTCAGGGCATTTTTGGAATAAATTTGGTATTGAGATTTCTTGTGGGCAATGATTAGGATTTGGACTGATTACGTTCATAGTGTGGCCTATTTATAACTAGTGAAAGTGGAGATTTGGTCATGCTCACTCTAAACCGTCGATTTTAGGCTAAAGAGTAACATGGTTGCTCTGATGGGTCTTTGGTCACGAAATTTATAGGATAGGTGTTCCATGGCCTGATGAAGGGCCATGCAAAATTTGAAGGTAAATGGATGCGGGGTTTTACTGCAACGGGCTAATTTGCAATCAACGGTCACCGTTTCACGATCATGTCCTAAATTCTATGGGCGGGTGTAGAAAAATATTTTAGGCCTTCACCATAAATTTAGAAGAAATTCGACGGCTAAAATGTCTTATATCTCAATTTTATTTAAGAGTGTCAAATTCTGAGTCCAATAGGCTGGGGTGAGTTGCACCTTAAAAGTGCCGCTGGGATGGCGTGGATAATTAACTTCGGGGCGTCTACTGGTTCGTGGTCCGCGATGGACCACAAGCCCAGTGAGGTCTACGATTTCCCAAATTTTTAGATTTTTCTCACCTTCCTCGGCTGCTACACGGCCTGCACAAGCTGTTGCCGAGTACAAACCGATCATTTGACTTGATGGCCTGCACACGGTCTGATCATGACCAGACCGGTCCACCCGTGTATAATCTAACGTTGAGTGCTAATGGTCAGTAAGTGATAATATAAGTTAATAAAAATATTTTTTTTAAAAAATTAAAGATTTTTGAAAATCTAAAACAGTGAAAATCCAGGATATTATATTCTAGGGATCCACTGAAGCCTCACCCGCGAGGATAGGGGTGGGTGGCTTGAGTGGGCCTCACTGTAATATTTATGTGTACCGACCACCTCGGGTGTATATTCGAGTGGACCACAAGGTTTGGAAATACTATATAATTAAGGGCAATGCTCACTCAACAAACGTTTTCTATCGATGTACATGTGGCCCATGGAAATCATGCATAGGCCAATTTTTTTGGCCTATGCAAGAAAGTTTGGTGTGGAATCTAATGGTTGAAGTAGATTTTATATAATCATCACGGTGGATCTTGTAAAAGTCAAGGGTGGAAGTCTCTCTCCTAAGTGTTCCCTTTGGTGCGGCTCATCCCAATCACTAGTAAGATTTTGCGTAAGGTGTATACACATCTGATGGTTAGATGGTTAGAATGGATCTCACATGCACATAAAGGTGAACCCTATAAAAAATCAAAGGTGTCAGTCATGTCAATTTTTTTAATTATATAAGCAGAAAACTTGGATATTACTTGTGAGAGGGACGCCCACCATTAATTTTTCAAGGCCCGCTGTTATGCAGTATGTGAAATCCACTCCTAGCAGATGTGCAATCCCTGCCTATGGCCAAAAAAATTAGGCTAACATGCGATTCAAGAGGGCCACACCAAAGGAAATTATTGTTGGGAGAGAGATGTTCATCCTTAAATTTTATTTTATTTTTCAAGCACCACCATGATGATCCACTGCTCCAACTATTAGATGTCATGCCAAAATTTAGACATGGCCAAAAAATAGGCCAATCCATTATTCAAATGTGCCATACCAAGGAAAAACATTTGAAGGCCCTATACACTATTTCCAATCGTGTAGTCCACTTGAATCACTGATGGGGTTGATTTTTGGACCCTGAGCCTAGCATGGGGTGACGCGCCTATTACTCAGGGTGAATTTTATATAAAAATCACATTAGATCCCACCCAACCTGAAACTCGTTTCCGTTAACAAAATATAATAATGGAAGGCACTCCAATGATAATTGTTGATGCAAAAATCTGGTCCACCCTCTTCAAATCTTCGAGTACCTGCACAAGAAGAAGACAAAGGAGACCCTGGCTAGAGCAGGGGACCCTCCGATGCCAAAGTCAGGCTAGGAATCTGGATCTTACAGTATTGAGGGAGTCTGAGAGAGAATTTTTTGCGTACCTTTTAGATGATGAAGGCTTCCCTTTTATAGCTGCTGGAGCGTTTAATCGTAGGAGGATTCTTCTCCTGATTTTGTGCAATCGAAAGAGGATTCTCTTCCTAGGATCGCGGACACCGGATGGCTCCCGTCCGCGATCTTCGTCTGATCCCGCAAGCTTCGGGATCGGGGATCTTATCCCAAAATGTTCGGGACGAAATCCGGTTTCGCGCTGTCCTTTGGCTAGTTCCGTTAAGAGGGTCGGCCCGATGCATCCTCGGATTACTGGCTCTTCGTCCGAGGCGAGTTACCTTTTCGTCTCGGTTTATAGAGTTCTTAACCCTGCCTCGGATCCGACGTGCCCTGCCTCGGATCCGACGTAGTGCTTCCCAAGCCGAGGCACCAGATCCGAGTCTCTGGACTTAGTATTTTTATCCCCAACAGTAAGCCCCCTTACTCCGTGTGTCTCACGTGACACTCAGGAGTAACGAGTTGTGAGTCGGTTCATGACCTGGTCCGAGGCAATAAGTACATTTAATGCAGCCTGTGTTGTCTTTGATGGGAGACGGTTCAGTTCCTGACAACGCATGCGCCGACAACCGTCAAGTCGCTCATCCCGCCAATGAGGGTTGGACACGTAGCTAGGGCGTTATTGTCGCCAGTCGACGTGCGCCACGTGTCGAGCCAGGGAGTCGATGCAGGCGTCGAATCATTTCCGCATTAATTGCTTCCGCCACATGGCAGTCTTATAAAAGGGTAAGGGTCCCGCATTTCAAACTACTACTGCCGTTCCCGCTTTTCATTTCTTTTGGAGCTTTTTCGGTCTTCGGTCTTTCCTTTCCTTTCCTTCCTCTTTGCTGACTGTCAGCGGCTCTCTTCGCCATTTCCGTTTTCCTCCCTCCTTCCGGTGAGTCTCTCCTTCCTCTTTACTTAGTGATAATGGCGGCTAGGGGTTCTCAAAGTCCCCAGGAAGGAGTTTCCGGAGATGAAGGCGAAGCGCAACGTTTTTGGAACGTTGCGGAATCGCCTTCTTTATTAACGGAGATGGCGGTTGATGCTAACGCTGCTTTTCTCTCGAGAGGGTCACCGAAGCTCCGGCGTGAGCGCCACCTTCCGTTAACCCTTCTCGGGGTGGGTCCTCTTTAATAACCCGTCCGGGAAGGCCCAATTTTCCAAGGGGCATGGAGGAAGAAGAGGAAGAAGAGGAGGAAGAAGAAGAGATAGTGATTGCCGAGAGAACCTCTAAGTCGGTTCCTGCTGATAAGTCGGCGCGTATCGAGTCTGAAGGAGAAGGATCGGGGGATGACCTAAGCGGGCCGGTTCCTTCGGTTCTAACGAGGCGGATTTAGACAATCCGAATCGGGTATCATATCCCCGAATCAGTTATCACTTATCTCCCTCGTCCGAGTCAGTTGCCGGATCATCCTCCTCCTGGGGCGGTCGCTATCTATCAGGTCTCGATGCAATGCGGCTTGCGTCTGCCCCTTCAGCCCATTGTTCGGGGACTTTTGTCTCGTATTCGGATTGCACCGGGGCAAATAGTTCCGAATGGGTGGAGGAACTTACTCGGGTGTGCGGTTTTGTGGGATGAGATGGAACAGCCACCGCTAACAGTTGACGAATTTCTCCACTTATACCAAGTGCGTGTGAACCCGAACTACCCCGGCTTTTATGTCTTCGCTGCTTGGAGGGGCGGAGGCGGCTCCCTAATAACTGACCCTCCCACTTCCAACAAACATTGGAGAGAACGTTGGTTTTGGGCCTGTGGTCGTTGGGAGACAGCTGAGTTCGGGTCCTGCGAGGCTCGTGTTCCTCGGACGTTCCAAAGAGCAGGTGACTTGGCTCTTCTTCCACGCCCTTCATTATCTTTGCAATGTTCTGAGTCTGACGTGCTTGTGTTTGGCAGATATTTCGAAGAAGCGGCAAAAGCTCGGCTCAAGTGCTGCAGCTCGGATCAAAGAATTGAGGACGTTGGATCCGGCAGATAGGTCCTGGAAAGTACTTTTACACGGAGCGCCTCCATCTCGCAGGTCTAGACTCGGCTGTCACAGGTAATTGAAAATGCATCTTCATGCGCCTTTTGAATTTTTCCTGACTTGAAAATTTTTTTTTTTTTTTTTATTTTTAGACTTGCCTGAAGCTCGTCCCCATCTGCGGATTGTTCCCGAGCCAGCCCCCTCTGAGGCAGCCCCTTCCGAGCCAACCCCCTCCGAACCAGTCCCTTCAAAGATGACCGGGGCTCGTCCTCCTCCTAGGATGATTTCGAAGTTGAAGGCTCCTCCACGATCAGTTCTCCTGTCAGAGCCTCGGCCGCTGAAGAGACAGAGAGTGGTACGGAAGGAAAAAGAACCTGTGGGTTCTTCTGCTCCCCCTGTTGTCGTGATTCCTGACCCGGAGGAAAGGGTGGAAGTGACGGTGACCGCGGCCTCGGAACCTCAGGCGGCACCCGACTCAGAACACATTTCGACGGAGGTTCCGAGGCAGGAGGAAGAAGTTAGGGCCGCGTCATCCAGAGGGGAGGAAGAGACGAGGACTGCATCCTCGAGAGGGGAGGAGACAAGTCAAGAGGGGCCGTCCATATTGCAGAAGGTGGTGTCGGGGATGGTTCCCTGGGCCTTAGCTCATGGGAGCGAGAAGGAGTTCATCGGTCTCACAACGCTCCTTTGTCGCAAACCGTTGGACATGCGCAAGGGTGCTTTTGAACTCGCTCCTTGCTTGGTTAAGGCCGACAAAGAGTTATCTTCGACCCATCGGTGCGAGACCCTTCCGTCGGGCGAAGGGCGACGTGAAGAGGCCGAAACTTGGGCCGGCATTTTGACAGGGGAGGCGGCCCTCGCCCGAAAAGCGGCTGAAGACGCGAAAGCAGAGGCGGCTTTCTCCAGGAGAGCCCTTGAAGAAGCGCAAGCTGAAGTTACTCGGGTATCGGTTCTTCTTTCCGCTGAAGAAGAAACCCGACGAGTTCTCACAGTCCATGCTTCTTGCGCAGATGACTTAGCTCGAGCTAAGCATGAGGCGGCGGGCTTATCCAACAGCCAACGAGAAGACTCAGGAGGCCGAGAAAGCTAGGGATCAAGCCGTCCAAGCATTTCTTGAATCCGAGGAGTTCGAGGATGAGAGGGATCGCTTGTTTCAAAGCGGATTTCTTGAATGTATTAAGGACATAAAGAAATCTTTTCCCGACCTTGATCTCTCGGAAATCGAGGGTGGAGCCTTAGAATCCGAGAAACGGATCTTTCTTCTTGAAATCACCTTTGGTGGGGAAGAGGTCGGCATTTGTGAGAATGCTTGAGGACCGTTCGACCGGTGGAAGATGGCTGGCCCCTTATATGTGTTTTTTTTTTTTTTTTTTTGCTCACATGTTGTACTCGGATGTGGTTGATGAATGAAAGAAAACACTTTAGTTTTATTGGACTCGGCTTTGATCTTGCTTAGTTCAGAGTCTTTACATTGAGCACTGAGTTAAGGATAGTAAGTCTTAAGATGTTCAGCGTTCCACGGATGAGGCAGCGATTGCCCGTTTAGATCTTCCAATTGGTATGTTCCTGGCCGGATGGTACCCGAGACAATGTAAGGTCCTTCCCAGTTTGGTCCTAATGTGCCCGACCCGATTTCCTTAGTATTCGGAAATACTTTTCGGAGAACCATATCTACCATCCGAAATCGTCTTATCTTAATTCGGGCATTGTAGAACCGTGCCACTTGTCGTTGCCGGGCTTCTGTACGTAGTCGTGCCACTTCCCTTTGCTCGTCCAGGAGGTCGAGTCCGAGTGCGAGGAGTTCTTCGTTTTCATTCTCGTCGAATGAAGTGACTCGGGCCGAAGGTAGGCCGATTTCAACGGGAGTGACGGCTTCCGAGCCGTAAGCGAGTGAAAGGGAGTTTCTCTTGTGGCGGTTCGGGCCGTGGTTCCGTAGGCCCAAAGAATTTTCGGGAGCTCTTCCGCCCATGCTCCTTTGGCTCGGTCGAGCTTGGTCCGAAGATGTTGCTTGACAATCTTATTAACCGCCTCGACTTGCCCATTAGTTTGAGGGTGATGAGGTGAAGAATAGACGTTTCTGATTCTGAGGTTGTTGCACATATCGCGAAAACTCCTGTTGTCAAATTGTCTTCCATTATCTGTAATAATGGTATGGGGTACTCCGAACCGGCAGATAATGGTTTTCCAGACGAACTCGGTGATCTTCTGCTCGGTTTTTTTGGCTAATGGCTCGGTGTAACGACCTGAAAATTTCCGTACATTGGGCCGAGTACCACCTCGACCAGAAATCACGTAGGATTAAATCCTTTAGAAATTTAACAAAGTTAACTAAGTACTAAACTCAATTAGCTATGAAATCCGTTAGGATCGCTTTAAATACGATCTGCAAGACCCAAAAGTTGCAGAATCATTGACGGTAGGTTACCCTAAAGTTTAGAATCAAACTCATTTCCCGTCTGCTCTCGGGGATGAAACGAAACTTCAGTATTAGGTCTAGATCGCACATCGGGAGTCCGATTAACCGAAGCTAAGGAACTAGGACCGCCCACTAATGGACTTAACAA
Source organism: Magnolia changhungtana (assembly GCA_030180095.1). NCBI lineage: Eukaryota > Viridiplantae > Streptophyta > Magnoliopsida > Magnoliales > Magnoliaceae > Magnolia > Magnolia changhungtana. The sequence goes on from JASAUF010000282.1 coordinate 38,412, forward strand.
TCATCTCAAAATCAATCAGATCCGATGATCCACGGCCATTCGTTTCGAATCGGAGCGAGGTAGTGTGAAAAACACTATTCATATGCCAAAATAAATATCTACGGAATAGTGATGCGGCATCGTTCGTTGACGCGTCAAGATAAGCAACCTGACCGTCAGAATCAGACCAAATTACACCCTCGGATTAAGAAAAATTTCAGGAACATTTACATGTACTTAGAATTTCTGATCGTGGCCCACTGACCGTCGAACTGAAAGTGGTCCGCCACGTGCGATCTGGGAATCCAATCGAGTCAAAAACGTAATCCCACGTGGATCCATCGATGGTGAGTTTAAGTCTGACGTTTGGTTCAAAGAGGGCCACCAGAACTTCCCTTTTGAGCTGGAAAAGCGGCGAATATCCTATAAAAGCAGTACCCCATGAACCTAAGTCTATTTTCGTAATGTTTGTGGCTATAAAAGGGGCTTAGAACAGCCCCTCTCACAGCCATACGAATTTTGCAAGAAACCCTAGAGGAGAGAGAGAAAAGAGAGAGAAGGACTTGGAGATCGTTGCCGATCTTCCTCCCCCTGCATTGGCTCACCACACGGCCTACACCGCTCCGTTCTAAGTGATTTCCCGGCGGTATCCAGCCCATTTGGAGGTAAGAAACCCTAACCCTAGGTCTGATTCAAGGTAGAATCGTTGTGGGTTGTGTAAAAGCTAACCGATTCCGCTCTTTAGGCTAGAAATCTCCCGTATACGGAAGCTCTATTACCCTTGCTGATTTGTTGGAATTCCAAAGGCAAAGGTGAGGACTTTAAGTGTATAAGTTAAGGTTTTCAACGCTTTCAATGTCAGATAATGGTAGATTCATGATCAGCTTGCAATTGCACATGTACAAAGTGCTTTCCGTTTCCTGTTTTGATTAGCGGTGTGAAATATGGAATTTCACATATTCTAGGTATACGTAGAAATACCGTATACATATTTTTTTTGGATAAATGCTTGACATGTTTATTTAATGTATAATTATATAACATATGAATAAAATACTAGTTTGGCGAAAGGAATCGCCAAAATATATGTTTACTTGTAAATGCGCCGTATGTTGAAATTACGTATTGTAGAAATACCGTATACGTAGTTCTTTTGGAATAATGTTTGACATATTTATTTAATGTATGATTATACAATACATGATTAAAATACTAGCTTGGCGAAAGGAATCGCCGAAATCTATGTTCCTTTGTAAACACTATGTATGTCGAAATTGGGTATACGTGGAAGTACCCTATACGTATAAAAGTTGCTGATGTGATTGCCATGTTTAATTGCTGTATGAATATGATGTATATGTATAAAATACTAGTTTGGTAAAGGGACAATCCTAGTATACATTTCTCTAGCATACGTCATGTATGTTAAAATATTGCATTCCAAGTGTTGGTGAAATCACTTGTGAGTGTAAGTGCTTAAGTGTTAGAACCTTAGTTAGGTTTGAGATGGGATTCTCCGCTACCTTAGAGTCACATATGACACTCTCCATGTGGTTGTTCACTCTAACCACTCACCTATGAACTCTAAGTATTTGTATCCCTATGTGTATAGTGCTTTATAACATGCTTTACAACATGCTTTACAACATGCCTTATAACATGCTTTACTTCATGCTTTATAATACATGCTTTACCTCATGCTTTACTTCATGCTTTACAATTGATTGAGTTTGGGACTATGCCTATAGTCCAAACATTCGGTACGGACTTGCGGTTGTGGTCGAGATTCATATCGCCACGATGGACGTGTCCGCGAACCCGAGTCGTACTTCGGTTGGCGATAGTGGTTGGCCACACGGAGTGCTGCGCTTCATATCGCTCAACTTGTGGTGCGCTCGAGCTAGTCGACTCGTCAAGCAAACCGATATGTGTATATGTATGTTCACCATGTTTGGTCGCTACTTTGCTTGAACTAGGGTACCAAACTTACCATTGGCAATCCCGTTAACCATGGTACCTCGATCCGTTAAGACGCATGAGCCGGGCATGGTGGTATGAGACACCGTGGTCGAATTTTGTCGGCTCTACGCCGGGGTCATGTGCCTCCCGTAGTGACCATTGCGCAACCAGACTCGTGAGCCGATTATGGTGGTATGGGACACTATATTCGATTTGTCGATACTTACGCGAGAGCCGAGGCACTGTGCGAGACACGTGCTTTCGTGCTTGACGGGCGACGAGTCCTCCGTAGTATCTTCGAGTATACTCCAAGTGTCTGTGATTGGCGACGAGTCTTTCACAGTAACTAGAGTATGAGTTGAGCCGAGTACGGTGAGACCTGTACTTGAGCTGACGGCTAGTGATTGAGCCAGGTACGGTGAGATATGTACTTGAGCTGACGGCCAGCAATTGAGCCGCATACGGTGAGATCTGTATCCGCACTGACGGGTGACGAGCCCTTTGCGATGCCTTCACTACGTTTCTCAAACCATAACATCGTATGAGATTAGCTAGGATTGATGACCCTAGAATGGATCATGTTTGGAAATTATAAAAGAGAGGTACCTTAGTTTCCCAATACTGCTGGTTGAAATGGATTAATAAAAAACTTGGTAATCATGAGCATCATCGCACCGCATGTGCTTTGTAGATGTGGCGCACTGAGGGAGTTAGCATTCGCGAACGTAAGATGATGTCGCTTGAGGGTGGTTTGGCAAGGGCATACTGACATCATGTCATATCATTTTGCACTTAACAAGAGTAATTAGAAATGTTTGATTTGTCTCTTGCGTTATCATTCTTGCTTGATTGATTTGATAACATGTTAACCTATGCTTTAATGTTCCCCGAGTTAGCTACTCACTCCCACGTTACGGGACGGTGTTTGCAACACCCACCGGACTCTGTCGCGCAGTGTAGATGGCGCCTCGTTCGGGATGGAGCTCGACTTCGAGGAGGATCGGGAGGAGTTCTCCTTTATGCGCAAGACTGACGGCTATGCTTAGGCCATTTGTATCGCGGGATTTCTGGGGCCTCTTTGAGGATTGTATTTTGATTTTTGACTTAGAAACAATACGTGTATATTGGTACTCAGTTAGTACTCATACTCTGAAGTTCACAAAATTTTGATACTTTACATATTTTGAATATAAAATTTCAGTCTTCCGCTTGCCTTTATACAATTGAACTGGAGTATGAATTACTGTTTTGGTATAATCTCATTCATGTTTATTGCGCTAACTCAGACAACATTTAACCATCATTGTGTATGTTGCATAAGTGATGCGTTGGAACTCGGGAGTTGAGTTCATACTCGACCCCCGAATTTCAGGGCGTTACACTCGGCCTCGGCCCACTTCGTGAAATAATCCACTGCTACTACGGCGAACTTGGTTTGACCTTTTCCCATAGGGAGTGGACCTATGATGTCAATTCCCCATTGTGCAAAGGGCCAGGGACCGGTCATTGGCGTTAGCGCTTCAGGGGCTCGTCTCGGGATTGCTGCGAATCGTTGACATTTGTCGCATTTTTGGACGAGCGTTCGAGCGTCGTGTTGAATAGAGGGCCAGTAATATCCCTGTCGTAGAACCTTGTGGGCGAGAGACCTTCCCCCAGAGTGGTTTCCGCAGATTCCTTCATGGACTTCACGTAATACGTAATTCGCCTCACCGGGTGTGAGGCACCGAAGCAACGGAGCGTAGTAACCTTTCTTATAGAGGGTATCGTTGAGTATGGTGTAACGGGAGGCTCGGAACTTAAGTCGTCGAGCCTCGGCACGATCTTCAGGCAGTTCCCCCTTGTCAAGGTATTGGCGGATTGGATCCATCCAGGATGGTTCCGAGTCGATGGCATTGACGGCCACTTGAATTGATTCATTTATGCTCGGTTTATCGACGTATTCGACGGGGACGGACCTGGGTATGTCATCTTCATTGGCAGAGGCGAGCTTTGCTAATAGGTCGGCTTTGCCATTTTCCGTGCGAGGGATCCGAGTGACCTGACAGAGTTGAAATCCGTTGATAAGTTCTTTTGCTTTCTCCATGTACGCTCTTAACTGGTCTTTCCGTGTCTGGTATACACCGGTCACTTGATTCACGACCAATTGAGAATCGCTGAACACACTTAAGTGCGTGACTCCCATGCTAGCGGCGAGTCGGAGACCGAGCAACAATGCTTCATATTCCGCTGTATTGTTCGAGGCTTGGAATCCAAGTCGCAAGGCATACTGTATGTAAGTATGATCGGGGGTTTCTAGTACAATCCCAGCCTCACTTGCCTTCGAGTTGGAAGAGCCGTCGACAAATAGTTTCCAGGGAATAGGGCAGGGAAGGGTCGATGAAGCGGTTGTTGTTGGAACTGCGACATCCGTTGGTATATCATTGACGGGGATTTCAATTGGTAGTGTTCCCTCGGCAATAAAATCAGCTACGGCTTGCCCTTTGATTGCTGCCTTTGGTCTGTATTGAATGTCGAACTCACTCAGTTCGATAGCCCATTTCGTGAGTCGGCCGGAAGCTTCTCGTTTATGCAATACCGGCGAAGCGGGAGATCGGTCATCACAATGATGGTATGGGCATGGAAATACGGGCCGAGTCGGCGAGAGGAAGTTATTAGTGCAAGGCTACTTTTTCCAAGCTTGGGTATCTTGTTTCTGGCATAACGCTTTCGACGTAATATACCTAAGCGGTGCTTTCCTTCGGATTCTCGCATCAAAGCCGAGCTAACGGCTGCCTCGGATACTGCTAGATATAGCAGCAGGGATTCGCCTGATTCGGGCTTTGATAAGAGAGGCGGAGAACCGAGATGTGATTTTAATTGCTGAAATGCCGCTTCGCATTCTTCCGTCCAACCCATTGTTTGTCGTCCTTTCAACTGTTTGAAGAAAGGGAGACATTTATCCGTGGCTCTGGACAGGAACCGGTTAAGTGCTGCGACCCGTCCAGTCAACCTTTGGATATCCTTAATGGTTTTAGGGGATTCCATTTCGACCAAAGCCTTTATCTTCTCAGGGTTCGCCTCTATTCCTCGCTGACTAACCAAGAAACCGAGGAACTTTCCGAAGCTCACCCCAAAAGCACATTTATTCGGATTTAACTTCATCCGAAACTTCCGTAGGATGAGAAACATTTCTTCCAAATCATTTACATGATCCGCCGCATGTATACTTTTGACGAGCATGTCGTCAATGTATACTTCCATGGTTCGGCCTATTAGCCGAGCAAAGATTTTGTTAACTAATCTTTGATACGTTGCACCGGCATTCTTCAAACCAAATGACATCACTCGGTAACAATAAAGGCCTTTGTCGGTGACAAAGGTAGTTTTTGATTTATCTTTCTGATGCATTACAATTTGATTATATCCCGAATATGCATCCATGAAACTAAGAAGCTCATGTCCGGCGGTACTATTTACTAGCTGATCTATCCTCGGGAGCGGAAAGCTATCCTTCGGGCAGGCTTTATTTAGGTCAGTATAGTCGATACAGACTCGCCACTTCCCGTTGGGCTTTTTTACCAGTACGACATTCGCGACCAATTCTGGATAATGTATTTCTTCTATGAAATTAGCCTGGAGGAGTTTGCTGACTTCTTCTTCAATGATGGCGTATCGTTCGGGGCCGAGCGGTCGTCCCTTCTGTCGGATCGGTCGATATGACGGATCAACGTTGAGTCAGTGGGTCATCACCGATGGGTCAATCCCGGGCATGTCGTCATGACACCAGGCGAATACATCGGCGTATCTACGGAGCAGGGCTATCAGCTTGTCTTTCAAGGGGGACTGTAGATACGAGCCAATTCGTACTGTCTTGGATAGATCTGTTTCGACCAGGGGGACTGAGATGAGGTCTTCAACCGGCTGTCCTCGTTCGTGACTCTCGCCCCGAGGGTCCAACGATTCGATCGTTGAAATGTCAATTGGATTTTTGTCGGCGGTTCCTTTCACAGCTATCATGTAACAGCACCTTGCATCTTGCTGATCTCCTTTGACAACTCCTACTCCCGACTCAGTCGGGAATTTCAGTGAAAGATGGTATGTGGATACCACGGCCTGGAGGAGACTTAAAGAAGGTCGGCCGAGTATGGCGTTGTATACTGAAGGTTGATCGACGACCAAAAAATCCACCATCATCGTCTTCGATGTGGGTACCGCCATATGAGTGGCGGCGAGATAATTCCTTCAGCAATACTTGTCCCCGGAAAACTTACCGATTAACGGGGTCCGGCTGGGACGTAACATAGATCGTTCAATTCCCATTTTATCGAACGCCTGAGTAAATAATACATCTGCAGACAACCCCGTATCAACGAGTATCCGGAACACTTTCCGGTTAGCGATAGTCAGAGTGATAATCAGTGCGTCATCGTGGGGGTGATAGATACCTCGGGCGTCTTCCTCTCGTGAACGAAAGACAATATTTTTCCCTTTTCTTCTCTTTTAGTGGCCGCCCTATAATCATAAGCTCGGCCTACCGTCGACTAAGTTTTCTTGCATGGTTCCTTCTAGCATTGTTTGAGTCGCCCCACCTCGCGGACCACCGATAATTGTCCGGATTTCTTCCATCGGCCGACTCTCGGTCGGGCGTCCCTCGATATCCATGACTTTAACCACATGTTCTTTGAGTCGGCCGTCCTTATGAGTCGCTTTCGATTTCTTCTTTTAGATGACGGCAATCACTCGTGTTATGCCCATGATCACGATGATAGTGACAAGATTTATCCTTGTCCCGCCGATTAGGATTGCTTTTGAGCTTATTGGGCCGTTGAACGAAACCTTCGCTTTTGATTTCCATCAATACACCGCTCCTGAGTTTTGTTCGGGGGTATATGTGGAAAAGCTGCGATCTGGTCGTTTTCCTGATCTTCGCTCATTATGCGCTTGATCATCCTTACGTTTCCTTCCTCCGGTCGAGTCGGCTTCCTTTTTGACCGACTCTTTGACCGAAGTTTTAGTTTCACGCAGGATTCGCGTTTCTTCGGCGTTTGCATACTTATCCGACCGTGCCATAAACTCTGCCAGAGTATCGGGTGGAGTTTTGTCTAAAGATGCCAGAAATGGCTTATCTTTAACTCCTTGCATGAGCGCATTGAGAGCCGTTTCTTCCGAATGTTTCCGAACCTGAAGGGACTCGAAATTGAAACGCTTTATGTAATCTTTCAAGCAGCTCTCCCTACTTTGAACTATGTTGTTCAGATGTAAAGGGGCTTCAATTTCTTTTTCCCGCCGATGAAGTTAGTAAGGAAGGCGTCGCTCAGCTCAACGAATGAGCTAATGGACTTTGGTTTCAACTGTTTGAACCACAGTCTAGCTACATCGGTCAATGTAAGAGAAAAGGCCCGACACATCACTGCATCCGAGGCGTCATGGAGCTCCATATATGTTCTGAAGCATTCGATATGCTCATTGGTCGGTTTTGCCGGTGAAGGGAGTGATTTGAGGCAACCGAAACCTCTCGGGCAACCGAGCCGCCATTACCGAGTCCACAAAGGGGGACGCCTTTGCCTCGTATCTGGTTGGATGCATATTTCGACTATGCTTCATGTCTGCCATTTCTTTCGCCATTTCTTCCCGCACTTCTCTTTTAAAGTTTTGAATATCGGCTTTCCACGGTTCACTACTTCTGCCGTGCCGTGCCTTCTACGGGAGGTCGGATGCGCCTTTTTCGCTCTATCTCGTGCCGAAGGTCGGTTGGGGCAAAGATGCATTGGCCGACCGAGCCGGAGTTGGCTCGGCCGGTTCGTGGACGCCTTGGAGTTGGCTTGGCTGAAAAGACTGCGGCGCGGAAAGTTGAGGATCAACCGCTGCAGTCGGTACGTGTGCCGTTTCCCCTTGAGGAGGTTGGGGTGGCTGCATTTGCTGCTGATACATTCGTTCTAACATCTGCTTCATCATATTCATATCGGATCGGATTTCTTCGACCTCCTGATCCAACCGCCCATCGTCCGACCTCATTTGGTTGTTGCTTGTTCTGGTCGCTCCTCGTTGGCGGTTGGTAGGTGGGTTCTGGACTGCGGGGATCGCGACTGGACCTGCTGGCCCTGTAACCGCGATCTCATTTAGATCTTCTTCTGGGACCGTCCTTCTAGTCATCACCATGGGATGCAATAAAGGAATATGGGATGGCTTTTTTGTACGGTTCCCACAGACGGCGCCAAACTGTTGATGCAAAAATCCGGTCCACCCTCTTCAAATCTTCGAGTACCGCACAAGAAGAAGACAAAGGAGACCATGGCTAGAGCAGGGGACCCTCCGATGCCAAAGTCAGGCTAGGAATTTGGATCTTACAGTATTGAGGGAGTCTGGGAGAGAATTTTTTGCGTACCTTTTAGATGATGAAGGCTTCCCTTTTATAGCTGCTAGAGCGTTTAATCGTAGGAGGATTCTTCTCCTGATCTTGTGCAATCGAAAGAGGATTCTCTTCCTAGGATCGCGGACACCGGATGGCACCCGTCCGCGATCTTCGTCTGATCCCGCAAGCTTCAGGATCGGGGATCTTATCCCAAAATGTTCGGGACGAAACCGGTTTCGCCGTCCTTGGCTAGTTCCGTTAAGAGGGTCGGCCCGATGCATCCTCGGATTACTGGCTCTTCGTCCGAGGCGAGTTACCTTTTCGTCTCGGTTTATAGAGTTCTTAACCCTGCCTCGGATCCGACGTGCCCTGCCTCGGATCCGACGTAGTGCTTCCCAAGCCGAGGCACCAGATCCGAGTCTCTGGACTTAGTATTTTTATCCCCAACAATAATTACTAAAATTAATGAAAAATGATAATGTAATGCAACTTGTAAAATTCTCAACTTCACGAGTGAGTGAAATTCAATTAAATGGATGAAAGTGAAACACAAACACACTCTATCTCTCCCTCTCTCTATGCACATCCATGAATGCAAAGGAACATACCTTCAAATGGGTCTGTTGTACGATTAGCTGGAGACTGAGCTGTGGACCTCTGTACAAAACACAAGAGGTGTATACACCGAAAGCAAAAGACAAGTAATGCATAGGATGGAGATTTTAGTACCAACTTCGTATCTTTCTATCAAACTGCTTGAGATGGATGACACCGTCTAGAGATAGGAAATGAACCCAAATGCTCGTAATATCTTTTTACGAGCTTTGCTGAGTGCATATGGCTTTGCAATAAAGCTCATGTACATATCACACCTATGTCATTATAGAATTATAAGTCTGAGATCGAATCCATCCATCAGAAAGGCACCACTATATTGATTTCTTATCCCAAGAATCAGGTTGATCTACTGATCGGGCCATATATAGCAAACAAATGTACGGCTTTAAAAATTTTTGGCTGAAGTCAGCCATCCATTTGTTTCCATTATTAGGGCTTACATGCTGAGTAGACTACATTTATTTTTGGGAAAACATGCACAAGGTCCGAAGAAAGTGATGGATGGATTGGATCTCATACATATATGCCATGATGGCACGTATGGTGAAGAAATGAGCTTTATTGTACACGCGTGTACGCATCGCAAAGCTATCAATTTTATTTTGGAACGTAGACAGCGCCATTTAACGCGGATCGCCGGCCGCACGTGGCACCATGAATATCCCTGGTAGCAGTGCATATTCAAGATCCGTGGGGACTACTGTGATGTATTTTTTTAATCCATGCCGGCCATATGATTTTCAGGTCCTTTTAGGGTAACAGTCCAAGAATTTCTTGAGACAGATCTAAATATCAAGGGCACCATTCCACAATAAAGGGTGGAGATTGAACGGGCAACATTAATCACGTTTTGGGAGGCACAGATGTTTGGGATCAATCTGATATTTGTTCATTCCCTTCATCCAGGTCTATGTGACGTTATGAACGAGTTGGATGGGAAATAAACATCACGGTGGGCAGTAGAAAGGTTTCAACAGTGGCTGTTACTATCCCTACTATTTCCTATGGTGTAGGTTACTTGAGCTTTGGATCTGCCTAATTTTTAAGCTCAAGCCCTAAAATGATATGGCAAAACGTTTGGATGATGTGGATAAAACACATATATCATGATAGCCCCGCAGCCTAGCCCCGTCCTACCAAGAGAATGCCGGATGCGCTGACCGCCATCCGCGTACGTTTCCCTTGCGACGCAAGCGCATTTCCGAGAAATTGACCACTGTAGATGCAACTTTTTACCCCGTTTCTTTTGTGAAGAGTCCAAAACTTGCCTTACTAACGTAGACGTTGGACGTACCGACGAGCCGACGACCGTTTGAGAACCAAAATACCCCTGCCTTCGTTTCAGAAGCAGATTGGCTGGCGTGCGAAGACGAGCGCTGACGGACGCGGATTGCGTCCTACCCCCGCCGGGACGGTAATCCGTTCGGGCAGGGCTCTGTGGGCCAACATGATGTAAGTAATTTATCCACGCCATTCATCATTTTTCTCATATCATTTTAAGGTATGTTCAAAAAGTGAGGCAAGTATAAGGTTTAAGTGGACCACAAAGTGAGGATTGAACGTCTACCATTAAAAGCTTCTTGAAAGCTTGAGAAGCTTCCGATCAAGCCGATAATTGTTTTTTTCACTTCATCCACGCCTACGTGACCTTATGAATAGGTTGGATGGTAAAAAAAACATCACGGTGTTTCAACAGTAGGTGTCATTATCGCTGCAGCTTCTCTTGGTGTGGTCTACTGGAGCTGTGGAACTATTTCATTTTTAGGATTGTACCTTAAAATGATATGAGAAAATCAATCAACGGCGTGGATAAAATACTTACATCACGGTGGGCCCCACAGAGCCCTTCCCAGACGGATTACCGTCCGGGCGGGGGTATGACGCAATCCAGCGCGGACGCTCGGACGCCGATTAGAAACTTACAGGTTGAGTAGCAAGTCGGCTACTGAAGTGACGTCACCAAGTACTGTAGACCCCACTATGATGTATGTGTTATATTCTGACCGTCCATCCATTTTTAGATATCATTTTAGGGTATGAAACAAAGAATGAGGCAAACAAAAATCTGTAGTGGACCACCAAAGAAAGTAGTGGGGAGAGTCATTTCCACCGTTGAAACTATCCTAAGGCCCATCATAATGTTTATTTGAAATTCAACCTGTCCATAAGTTAAAAAAGACATGAAAGAAGGGAAAACACAAATATCAGCTTGATCTAAAACTTGATGGCCTTTAGAAGTTTTTAATGGTGGGCGTCACTTTTCCACTGTTTTATGTGCTGGGGTCTATTGGAGATTTGGATTTAACTCATTCTTTGAATATTGCCTTAAAATATCTCTCCAAATGAATGAAAGGTAGGGATACAAAATATACATTATGGTGGGGCCCATGAGCGTCAGCGCTCGTCTTCGCACACCATCCAGTCTTCCTACGCGAATGCAGGCAGGGGTATTTTGGGACGCGGATTTCATGCGAAAGCCTTCCGCCTGGAAGTTCCTGCGCTGGGAACGCAGGTGGAGTCTGCTGTGATGTTTGTCAGGAATCCACTCGGTCCATTTGTTTTGCGAGTTAATATTAGGAGATTAGACCAAAATCGAACAAGATCTAAGACTCAAGTGGCCGTACGAAAGGAAAAAGGTCGTTAGGGAAGTTACTACCGTTGAAACTTCCCAATGATGCTCACATGCCATCCATACCATTAATAGCGTCATTCCTACTGGGATGAACTGAAAACATAAATATTAGCATGATTCAAAACTTCCTTGGCCCCACGAGTATTTCAACTGTGGACGTTCAATTATTACGTTTTCGGCCCACTTGAGAATTGTATATGGTTTATTTTTGGCTTTATGTCCTAAAATGAACTCACAAAACAGCTGTACGGAGTGGATTCCTGACAAGCATCACAGCGGGCCCCACCTGCGTTCCCAGCGCAGGAACCTTTTGCAGGAAATCCGCGTCCGGTATTTTGGTTCTCAAATGCTCGGCCGTACGTCCAACGTCTAAGTTGGGAAGGTAAGTTTTCGACTCTTCAGAAAAAGAGATAGGGTAAAAAACTGCGTTTTACAGTGGTCAATTTCTATGGATTCTCTTTTCCCACCGACGAGGATTCATGGTGAGCCAACACAACGGATACGGGATATCCCTTGCCGGATTCTGTGGGGTCCACTGTGGTGTATGTATTTTATCTATGCCGTCCATCTATTTTAACAGCTCATTTTAAGGCTTGAGTCTAAAATTGAAACATATGCGAAGCTCCACTGAAAAACATCCCAGGAAACGTAAGATAATGATGTACACCGTTAAAACCTTCCGACGGCCAACTATGATGTTTTTTTTTTTTCATTCAAACTGTTAATAGAGTCACACTGACTTAGACGATGGGAAAATACAAATTTCAGTTTGTGCAGAGCTTCGGTGGCTCTCAAGAAGTATTCAACGGTAAGTAGGCATTTCCTGTGATGTGGTCCACTTGAGCTCTGGATATCCTTTAATTTTAGACTCATTCTATAGTATGGTATGGAAAAAAAAAGGTGGACCGCATGGATAAAAATACGTACATCACGGTGACCCACGGAGTCTGGTCACCACTATATGGGTGGTGCTCGGGAGAAGCAGACTACACAGGTGTCCTACGCCTTCATGCACGGTAATCCGTCCTGACAAGACTCTGTGGGGTCACCATGACCATCTATCTGTTTTGAAATACCATTTTAGGGTAAATTTTAAAAAATGATGTATATCCAAGTCTCAAGTGGACCACAAAGGGGGGATGGAACTCTCACCATTAAAAATTTCTCTAGAGTAGCAGAAGTTTTCGATCGAGAGAGTTATTTGTTTTTTTCCCTTATTCCAGGTGTACATGACCTTATGAGCAGGTTGATGACAATTAAGCCCCTAAAAAGGTTTCAACTGTGGGTATCATTATTGTCAATGCTTCCTATGCTACAGTCCATTTTAGCATTAGATTTGCCTTTACATTAAATAATCTAAAAAAATAGATGAATCATGTGGATAATCAAAGGTTGAGCTTAAAACCAAAGATTCATTATATGGTGACTTTTTCTATAATCAAAGTTGAGTATATAGCAGTGACGGAGACATTTAAGGAAAGTGTTTGGTTGAGAGGGATGATAAATCAGTTGAGGCTTCAGCTGGAGACTATTTCGGCTAATTGTAACAGCAAAATTGTGATCAATTTAATTAAAAACTATGTTTATCATTCATGCACTAAACATATTGACGTACGTCACAATTTTATCCGATAGGTACTTGAGGAAGGAAGCATGGCTCTAGAGAAGATTCACACTAGTGTAAATCCGGCTAACATGCTCATTAAAATGGTTCCCACAAAGAAGTTTAAGTTCTGTGCAAAATTCTTTGGGCTTGGCGAAGCCGTAAAGTGGAAGACGGAGTGTACACGAGAAGCAATGGTGAAGCTATGATGTGTAACATCTCGAAAAAATCCGTATAAAGACCCGAGTACCACCTCAGGCAGAAATCACCAAGTACCAAGTCATTTAGAAATTAAAAGAAAATTTATTAAGTACTAAACTCAATCACCAGTGGAATTAGCTTGAACCACTTTCTATACGAACTGTAAGACCTAAAACCGTTAGATTCACTAACCCAACATTTCCTAGAAACCTAGGATTAATCTCAAAACCCAGTTGCTCCCAGGAGCACATTGAAACCCCATATCGGACCTGGACGGCGCATCGAAAGTCATATTACTGCGAAACTATAAGGTTAGGACCGCCTTACTGGGCTTGACAACCATCATGGGTATCAAGTCCAAATAGTATCTAGAAATGCACAACTAGAGCCCTGAGTAAAGTATGTGAGAAACGCGAATATCTTTAGAAAATAAACTCAAACTTAAGTGATTTGGGTCGTTCGCTTGTAAGCCAAATTTAAGGATTCAGACCGTCAAATTCTGACCCAACTACACCCTTGAATCAGGAAAATTTTCCTACACAGGTTAGTATACTTGTGGCCCTGATCGAGTGACGATGACCGTTGAATTAAAATTGGTCCTTCACGGTCGATCCACTAATCCGATCGGACCGAAATCTTAAACTGACATAGATACATTGTCAGGGAACTTTTCTGGACCATATGCAGAAAATGGACCTCTAGATAAACTCCGTTGACCCGAAACAACCATCCTTTGGCTATACCCTAAGTATACCATGACCCTGGGGCCATTGGCACCAGTTCTGGGCCTATATAAGGACCTTAACCCACCCCTCTCTCATTCCATACGAATTTCTTAAACCTTAGGAGAGAAGAGAGAAGAGAAGAGAAAAGTGTGAGGAGAAGAGTGAAGGTTAGGGTGATCGAGGCGGTGGTTCTTTCATACAACTACACGCCCTAGATCACCTCTTTGCTACGCTACTCAACTCATTCGACTATGATTTGGGTAAGGAATCCTAACCCTAATCTCATTTTAAGAATCCAAATAGAAGAATCTATGAAATAGCTAACCTATCTCACTGTATAGGTACCCGTTATTCTGTATTCGGGAACGTAGGATTCAAACTGAGTTCGATACGAGTGTACAGACGAAATGTGTGGACTATAAACGTTTAGGTTATGGTTTTCAAGGCTTTCAATGTCAGTTAATGATTTACAACTAACTTGATTGTTGTCATATGTGCTTAGATACGATGTTTCCGTGTATTATACATATATATGAACTATGTTGAATATAATGCATCCCATGTGTTTGTTGAAATGTCTGAATAAATATGGAATTATGATTTGTGCTTGCCATGCTTATTAATTGAGAATACGTGATTGTTAAATGTGTGACAACTCCTTTGTGAAAGAATTTGTCATAATATATGTTATGACTAATTTATTACATGTATGTTGAAATGCGTAGCCTAAGTGTTTGATAAAATGTCTGAATGAGTGTTTGATAAATTGTATTTTATGAGGGTGTTGAGATAAGATTCTCAACTACCTTAGCTACAGGTATAGATTCCTTCATGTAACCTAGATCCAATTACGTGATTTATGTATGAAACGCATATATATGATGTCATGTTCACTATGTGTTATATAAAGTTCTCAAATGGTTGCAATGATTGAATTATTTGTTCAATACTCTTATGACTAACATTGTGAATGTTATTGCTTCGGAGTGTGATTGGGACTACGACATAGTCCAGGCAATCGGTAATGACTTCCTAGGATTGATGACCCTATATGGATCATCATTTGGGTAAATGATATAAAGGGAGGTACCTTAGCTTCCCGAACCTGCTGTATGAATAAACTAAATTAAGAACTTGGCTAACACGACCATGCACTCCATTGCACGTGCCTTTGGCGTGAGAGTTGAGCATAGTACGAGTTTAGCATGCGCGACCATGAGATGATGTCGCTGAGGGAGTACAGGCGAGGGCATGCATCACTAATACATATCATCCTTGCGTTAACTAGAATACTTAAAAATGCTTGTTGTATTGTTTTATCATTACTGCTTGATTGAATTGATAACATGTTAACCTTTGCCTTATAGCTCCACTGAGTTGATCACTCACTCTCACTCTGGGACAGTGTTTTAAAACACCAACCAGACCCTATTTTAGTTGCAGATGAGGACGTGACTTACGAGTTGGAGCTGGTCTTCTACGACGATGACGAGGAGTTCTCTTACATGCAACTCTCTAGCGGGTCTATGTAGACCTGGAGTTACGTCGACGGGATTACGGGAATGCGGATTAGATGTCATCACATTATATCGTTTTGTAAATTTTGGAACTATACATGTAATTATTCAGCCTGGTGACATGATCATACTCTAGGGTTCATATCCACTTATACACCTTATATATTTATCATAGTCTTCCGCTTGCTAAATTTAATCATCTCTGGAGTATGTTATGCTGATTTAGGATAATCTCATTCATGTTTAACGCACTAATATGGATAACATGTAATCATCATTTTCTATGTTGCATAAGTGATGCGACGGATCTCGGGAGTTGAGCCTTTGCTCGACTCTCGAAATTTGGGGCTTTACATGATACAACGCAAAATTAGAAATGAAGAAAAATGAGATTTGAAGGTTGTAGATTAAAGACACGGTAGAGATTGTTATTAATGTCTTAAAATCTGAAAATCAACACGTTTGTCGATGATAGCTCGATGTCATCGAAGGTTGTTTGATGTTATTGGAAAAATCTGAAAAATCTATGTTTTGTTGCTAGAAAGTTTTGGTGTTTTCTCAATCCCATCGAATGGATTCGATTCCATCGATAATCTGTCGATACCATCGAAGTCCCATCAAAGGTGTCATCGAGCGCACATGTAGAATTGTGTAAGTGCGGGATTTATTTTCGATTTCGATTGTGATTCTTGTATATGTTATATATATGCGTGAAATCAGAATTTGGGGTATCTTACGACTTTTTAATTTGTTATAGGGTTTCAAGGGCATAAGTTAGGGTGATTCGAGACTTGTTCGAATCGGGCAATCTCTATCTCTTATAATTTTCTGCTTTTACAATGCATTATTATCGCTTTGTACCATGGTTTTTTCCCATAAGGGTTAAACGTTAAATTCGGAGTGTTTGTGATTGGACTTGATATTGCAATTGGAATACTTTACTTGATTCATCTCTGTGTGCTTCCATTGTTCCCAACATCTATCATTATTGAGAGATTGGGAATTTGGTTTTTTCTGATAATTTAAAGTGACCTTTATCAATTCATTCCATCCAAAGGCAGCCTTGTATCACTTTTAACCTTTATAAGATTGAACAATGAATGCATTCATCCGTCCGAAGAATTCAAACTTACCTAGTGATAGGCCGCTCTCATGGGTGATAATAACAATATGCCAGTTGTTGGCTGTTTCTAACCATTTAATCTATATACTTTGTGTTGGACAATCACTCTTAAAAAAAATTTGATTGTCTAAAAATGGGTGATGGATGATCAGAGTCATGACCTAGTAAATTTTGTGATTTTTGAGTTGGGTTCATTAAAGAGTTTAACTAATTAGATGGTCTGGAGGGGTTGCATGTGATGTGCAAATGTGCTAACCTGTTAGCAAAATCTGAATTGTTTTTAGTGTGGTGGGCCCAACCATGGATGCAACTGTTGGGATTTATGATGCGGAATTACACAGATATGGATCTAGGATAGCAATTCAAGAGCACTAAGCAATCACAAGAGAACACAAAGATTTAACATGGAAAACCCTTTCGAAAAAAAACCACGGCATAAAGCAACAAAAATCTACTATGAAAATAGAAATTACAAAGAGAGAGGACTTACCCGATTCAAACAACCTCGATTCTCACCCTTGCTACACCCTTTGATAACTCTAGAACCCTTTTAGAAACTCTTAGAATACTTTAGAAAGCCTTACAATACCTTAAAATAGCCCTAGAGACCCCTATTTATAGTTTAAGAAACTCCACTTATGCACCGACTTTGGAAAAGTCTGGAAACCGCCTCAAATTTACGCAGTCCGCACGTAGTCTGCGTAACCTTCGACTAGTCAAAGCAGGGCTTCGACCAGTCGAAGCTTCGACTAGTCGAGCCTGACCTTCGACTGGTCGAGGATCAAGAAAATTTCAGATTTAAGATATCTTTTAACAACAATCTCCACCATGTCTTCAATCTTCAAGCGTATATTTTCTTGCCCTCTTCTCTTATCTCTACATCACATCATAGCTTCAATCATCGCTTCTCATGCACATTCTGTCCTTCTTTTATACCATCGTCAAGCCTAAAGAAGTTGCACAGAACTTGAACTTCTCTATATGAACAACCTTGGTGAGCATGTCTGCTGGATTCACGCTGGTGTGAATCTTCTCCAGTGTTACGCCTCCTTCCTCAAGTACCTATTGGATAAAATGGTGATGAACATCAATGTGTTTAGTACGAAGTGATAAACAGAATTTTTAGCCAAGTTGATAGCGCTCTCGCTATCACGGTTAACCGGCACGGCCTCCTGCTGAAGTCCTAACTGATTTATCATGCCTCTTAACCAAACACCTTCCTTAAACACTTTTATCAGTGTCATATATTTTGCTTCAGTCATGAAAAGAGCCACCACGGATTGAAGCTTCGACATCCAACTAATTGTTCCACCTGTTAGTACAAACGGGTATCCTGAAGTAGACTTTCTGAAATCTACACTGCTTGTGTAGTCTGAATCCACATACCCTATCAACTTTGTTCCTGTCTTCTCAAAATTTAAGATGTAGTCTTTTATACTTCAAATGTATCGAAGTAGTCATTTCACCACTTCCCAATGTTGCTTGCTGGAGTTTGACGTGTATCTGCTCACAACACCGACTGCCTGTGAAATATCTACTCTCGTACAGACCATGGCATACATTAAACTGTCAACCGCATTCGAATAAGGCATATGAGACATAACTAATTGCTTTGCCTCGTTTGATTTAGGACATTATTCTGAGGAAAGCTTGAAGTGAGCCGCGTGGAGAATGCTCACCGGCTTTACCTGATCCATCTCATACTTGTTCAGCACTTTTTTAAGGTATTCTGTCTGTGATAACCATAGCCTACTCATTTTCCTATCTCTATGAATATCTATGCTGAGAACCATCTTTGCAGCCCCCAGATCTTTCATCTCGAATGTCCCTGATAACTGAGTCTTCAGTACATTGATTTCAAACATATAATGACTGAAGATCAACATATCATCAACATACAATTCTAGGATGATGAATCTGCCATCATCATTGTCTTGTAATAGACACAGTGATCGTATTCACTCCGAGTAAATTTCTTACTCAACATAAAAGAATCAAATTTCTTATACTACTGTTTAGGCGACTGTTTCAGGCCGTACAACGACCTCATTAACCTGCAAACTTTTTTATCTACCCCTTTAACTTCGTAGCCCTTTGGTTGCTTCATGTAGATCTGCTCTTCCAACTCCCAGTGTAGGAATGCAATCTTGACATCCATTTGTCCTAGCTTGAGATCGTATTAGGCAACTAATGCCAACACGAACTTGATAGACACCTGCTTAACCACCGGTGCGAATATCTCTGTGAAGTCAATTCCTTCTCTTTGAGCATAACCCTTCGCTACCAATCTAGCTTTGTATCTATCCTGTTTTCTTTTTATAAATAACCACTTGCATCCGATCATTTTTCGGCCAACTGAAAGCTCCACCAGCTCCCATGTGTGATTTTTGTGCAACGAGTCTATCTCATCATCCATAGCCGCCTTTCACTTTTCTGCATCAGGCTCATTGAGAGCCTCCTGAATAGTAGATGGGTCCCCCTCATCTGTAACGAGGGCATATGTAATATTAGAATCGTCCCTATATTTTGCCCGTAACCTGCGATCACGCGGTGGGTTTCTTCTCACAGGTGGCTACTCCACCTAATCTTGTACCTCTATCTGCGTATTTGTCTCTGTCTGAGTATCATCTGTGTCAACTTGAATGTCTACGGTCAACCTTTCTGGTTCCTCTTTCTTCTCTTTATCATTCTTGTGGAATAGGGAGATTTCATCGAATCTGATGTCACGGCTAGTGATGACTTTGCGTGTGATCTTGTCAAATAACCTGTAACCTTTCACACCAATACCATAGCCAACAAAAATATACTTTTTACCTTTATGGTCTAGCTTATATCTCTCAACTAACGGTACATGAGAGTAAGCCTCACAACCAAATATGCACAGATCTGAGTAGTCGATCTTATGACCACTCTATACTTCCTCTAGGATTTTACATTCAATTGTCATAGAAGGATACCGGTTCACCAAATAGCAAGCTTTGTTAACTGCCTCTGTCCATAAGTCATTGCCCAATACAGCATTACTTAATATGCATCTGGCCCTCTCCAAGAGAGTCTGATTCATTCGCTTAGCCACACTGTTTTGTTCTTGTAAGTGGCACAGTGTGTTGTGCCTAATGATCCATTCATCCTTACAATATTCATTAAATTCAGTGGAAGTAAATTCTCCACCATTGTCAGTTCTTAAAACCTTTATTTTTTGCCCTGACTGTTTTTCCACCATTGCCTTCCATTGTTTGAATATGGTGAAAACGTCGGATTTATGTTTCATGAAGTAAACCCAAAATTTTCAGGAGTAATTGTCAATGAATGAAACAAACCATGACGACCTCTCAATAGAAATCTTTGGTGATGGCCCCCATACGTCAGAGTGCACATAATTAAACACTCCCTTATATACATGTTTTCCAATTTTAAAAGATAATCTAAATTGTTTACCATATATACAATGCTT
The DNA here is from genome assembly GCA_030180095.1 of Magnolia changhungtana. Classification (NCBI taxonomy): domain Eukaryota; kingdom Viridiplantae; phylum Streptophyta; class Magnoliopsida; order Magnoliales; family Magnoliaceae; genus Magnolia; species Magnolia changhungtana. Next base: position 58,554 of record JASAUF010000282.1, read on the forward strand.
GCATATATACAATGCACACAATCTGTGTAACCTTAGGCTAGCTAAACCAGAGCTTGGGCTAGTCGAACTTGTTCTTAGGCTGGCCAAATTTCCCATAATTTTCAAAAGAATATGTTGCTAGATTTTCTCCCGAACTTTCTCGGGTTGACTGAAACCGAATTTCCTACAAATTTTCACCCGAAGCCTGCTCGATGTCATCGAGCCTATTTGACATATTTAAGACATCTGTCACCAACTAAGATGACCCACATAAGCGTGCGTGTCACAGGGACAATGTAAGCATTGCTAGCACTTTCTATTCACATTCTTTTCTAAGGGTGCATGTAGATGATTTTTTTTTTCTAACTGAAAGGTAGGAGCACACCACTTATAACTTTGTTGATTTCGCAAAATATTTGTAGAATCATTCAAGCAGGTGCCACAAAAAGAAACAAGTCTCACCTATCATATAGCATAGTTTTTATTTTGAACAACCAATTGAGTGGGCCTGACAAAAAGAGATGAACATCTATAAGAAGAATATATATATATATATATATATATATATATATATATATATATATATATAGAGAGAGAGAGAGAGATACAAAAACTATACAATTACTTGCAGCCCACCACAAAAGCAAACTAAAAACCAGCCTTCACAGCGAAACAACCAAGCTGCTGCAACAACCAAGCCTGATATGGCATTCTAATCCTTGATTGAGCCAAAACACACTCCCACCAATGGCTCTGCACTCTGCTACAAATCAAACCTGAAATTACATCGAGCCTCTCTGAGACAGTGCCCAATCTCGCTACCTTAGGACTGTTATAATTACGGCCACCGTTCACCGGGGCTTCGTGTTGCCAGCTCCCCCGTCATCGGGTCGCCAACTTCCTTAACCTTCCTGCAGTACTAGGTAGGCGTCAGCCCCCATGGTCTTACAACTTAGTGCCTTGGATGATCCACATCACCAACTTAACCTTCCTGCACTGGGCAGGCGTCAGCCCCCATACATGGTCTTACGACTTAGCGCCTTGGATGATCCACATCTCCGGGTCAGGCGTTGATGAGCACATTGAACTATCCATGTGGCTGAGAGCCCTCACAGCCCAGGCACAATGAGGCAATTATCAGGGGCATGCTCTACCACTTAGCTAATAGCCCTTGCGGACCTCACGCGGGGAGGCCTACTAGGGGTGGGAGTAGCTTGCTGATACAAAGACTAATAAGTATCAGAGATCAAACTGCAAATTACAAAACAGAAGAAGAAGCTCCCAGCTCTGCTCCACTTCGGATGAAATTTAACAGCGAGACAAGAAACTGTTGCGAGATGTCTTAAATCTGAGTCCTTTCGCAACTGGGATGCGAAAGGGAAGTTTCCTAAACTATATATAAATAAGGGTCCTTAGGACTATTCTAATAGAAGATTTCTAAGGCTTCCTAAAGGTATTCTAAAGGGTTCTAGGGTTATCAAAGGGTGGTGTAGCAAGGGTGAGATTCGAGGTTGTTCGAATCGAGAAAGTCCTCTCTCTTTGTAATTTTTATTTTCATAGTGAAGATCTCTCGCTTTGTGTCATGGTTTTTTTCCACAAGGGTTTTCCACATTAAATCTATGTTCTCTTGTGTGTGCTTGGTGTCATTGGATTGCTATCCTAGATCTAGATCTATGTGATTCTGCAGGGCAAAATCCCTAACAAGTGGTATCAGAGCAATCGTTGGGGCACAGATCTGAATCTGAGGGATTAGTAATAATGGCGAGCACCAGGTATGAGATTGAGAAGTACTTAGGGAAAAATAATTTTAAGTTATGGAAGATCAAGATGATGAGTTCCTTAATCAAGCAAGGCGAAGATGGTGCTCTTGAGGAGCGAAAGTCTACTATGATTGATGATGAATGGAATACTCTTGATAAGAAGGCATTATCATCGATCCGTTTGTCTCACGGATGAGGTTCTCTACAATGTCATGAGGGAGAAAACTGCGGCCAAGTTATGGGCGAAGTTAGAGGATGTTTATGCGAAAAAATCCTCTGAAAATCGCCTACACTTGAAGCAGCATTGGTATAACTTCAAGATGGCAGAGGGTGGAGATCTGGAGGCTCACATCAGCAATTTTAATAAATTAGTTTACAAATTGCTGGATAAGGAGGAAGTGATGAAAGATGAAGAATAAGCATGTATGTTGCTGAATTCTCTTCCGGCGTCGTATGAGTCATTCAAGGACACTATGTGCAGCACGAATAAAACCCTGAGTATCGACACCGTTATCTCAGCCCTTCAAGGGAAGGCTATAAGAAAGTTAAACGGCAACATGGGGACATCTTCCGATACACTGTTTACAATGGGTAGGAATTCTGAACAACGTACGGGTTCTTTTGGTTATAGATCCAATTCCAAGGGCAAGGGCAAAGGAAAGGTAAAGTGTTGGAATTGTGAGAAGGAAGGACATGTGGAGAAGGATTGTGAATATCTTAAATCGAAGAGAGAAGATTTTGAGGCTTCGTATAAGGAGGCCAATGTTGCTATGTCAGATGGATCGAGTGGATGTGATAGTGATGTTTTATCTGTATCTACTATCAAGCGGTCATACGATGATTGTAAAGATGAGTGGATGCTAGACACAGGGGCATCTTTTCACATGACTCCTCATCGGAGTTGGTTCGCCAGCTACGGGGAGTGCGATGGTGGACAGGTGTTTATGGGCAATGGCTTTGCCTGTAATGTTGTGGCTGTTGGTACAGTGCGCATCAGGATGTTTGATGGAGTGGAGCCGTACGGCGATGTTAACACGTTCCTAATTTGAATGTCGTGCACATTCCTAATTTGAAGTTGAATCTGATTTCTCTTGGTGTACTTAAGTCAAAAGGATGCAAGTACACAGGTATTGATAGTACTCTTAAGGTATCTAAGGGGGCACAGGTAATCATGAAAGCGCAACGACTCGGTAACTTATACAGGTTGATCGGAAGTACTTCAAAAGGTAGAGCTGCAGTGGATGTAGCAGATTCCACCTCTGCATATGTGTGGCATATTGGACATGGCCACATGAGCGGGCAGGGCAGGAAGGCCGAGACGTGCGAACAGAGATACAGAGCAGGTGGAGCAGCCACCTGTGAGAAGAATCACACAACATGATCGCAAGATATCGGTGAAGTACATGGACGACTCCAATATCGCAAGGGATTCATCTTCTATTCAGATGGCTCTAGGTGAGCCTGATGCTGAGAAGTGAAAGGTGACTATAGGCAATGCGATGGATTCGTTGTACCAGACCGACATATGGGAGCTGGTGGAGCTTCCAGTAGGCCGAAAAGCGGTTGGATGCAGGTAGATCTTCAGGAAGATACAGCATAGATACAGGGCGAGGTTGGTAGCGAAGGGTTATACTCAGAGAGAAGGGATTGGCTTCTCAGAGATATTCGCGCCGACGGTATAGCAGGTGTCTATTAGATCCGTGATTGGCGCTGGTTTGCCAAATGTGATCTTGAGCTGGAATGATAGATGTGGAGTCTACACTTTTGCAAGGAAAAGTGAAGAGCAGATCTACATGAAGCAACCAGAGCGGTTCGAAGTTAAAGGGGCTGAGAAATTACTTTGCAGGTGGTCGTGGTTCGACCTGTCGCATAGGCAATGGTTTGATTCCTTCATGGTGAGTCAGGAATTGATAACATATAGATCGTTAATTATGACATGTCTGAAATTAATGTACTAAAGACTTAGTTAAGTGGAACATTCAGGATGAAGGATCGAGGGGGCTGCAAAGATGGTTCTCGACATTGAGACTGAAGGAGGAGTAGGCTTTGGTAATCACAGGAGGAATACCTTGTGAGCAAGTATTGATCAAGGATGTGATGGGCTAGGTAAAGCCGAAGAGCGTTCCCTACGCGTCTCTCCTCAAGTTTTCCTTAGGACATGTCCCAAAACAAATGAGGAAAAACAGGATATCTCATGAGCCTTATTCGAATGCGGTTGGCAGTATATGCCATGGTCTGGATTAGACCGGTTATTTCACAGTCTATCAGTGTTGTGAGCAAGTACCCCAGCAAGTAATATTGGGTAGCGGTGAGATGGTAAGAAGACTACATCTCTTCTAGATCGTTGCGCACGTGAATTCTGATCCGACAGGCATGCTCTCCTAGATCGTTCCTGTAGAGAAGTTCAAGGTCTGTAAAACTTCTCTGGGCTTGGCGATGGCGTAAAAGGAAGATGGAGTGTGCAAGAGAAGCTATGATGTGATGCAGAAATAAGAGAAGAGGTCAAGAAGCTACACGGTTGAAGATTGAAGACATGGTGGAGATTGTTGCGAGATGTCTTAAATCTGAGTCCTTTCACAACTAGGATGCGAAAGGGTCTTTTCGCAACTGGGATGCGAAAGGGAAGTTTCCTAAACTATAAATAGGGGTCCCTAGGACTATTCTAATAGAAGATTTCTAAGGCGTCCTAAAGGTATTCTAAAGGGTTCTAGGGTTATCAAAGGGTGTAGCAAGGGTAAGATTCGAGGTTGTTCGAATCGGGTAAGTCCTCTCTCTTTGTAATTTCTATTTTCATAGTGAAGATCTGTCGCTTTGTGCCATGGTTTTTTCCCCCAAAGGTTTTCCACATTAAATCTGTGTTCTCTTGTGTGTGCTTGGTGTCATTGGATTGCTATCCTAGATCTAGATCTGCGTGATTCCACAGGGCAAAATCCCTAACAGAAACCCCGTGCTTTGCGGAGACTCCTCCACAAACCAG